>PVKY010010658.1:0-12494 GCA_004027775.1 Bradypus variegatus
CTACATCTTGAATGAGTGATTGAGTGCCTACTTAGAAATTCAATTACAGACTCCCTACACCATCTGGAATAAAGAGGGAGGTATGACAGACTTTGCAGAACAAATATCTTCTCCCTGGTTTCCCCCAAATAAACTCACCAAAGTAAAGCCACTACTACACATACAGATGCTTTCAAAAAGCAGGGACTTTGCATTCTTCGAGTATCTGGTCAGCTATGACAGAATATCTTTATACACATACATATGCTCACAAGAGTATCATCTACTGTCAAACAATGAAATCAACACCTGATAATAAAAGCATGTAAATATTTCAACCATACAGGCAAACCAGAAATTTAAGATGTAATATATATTACACCCATCAGAATAAGATCAACCATTCAAAACAAGTTAAAAAAAAAAAAGTGGAAACACAAAGAATGACCAAGCAATTTGTTCCAAATGAAAAAAATTCCCCAAGCTTTAACTATTTAAATACTAACAAAACTTGAGAGGTAGAATCTTAGTGTTAAGAATCCAAAAATAACCATTCAAAGATAAGCTTACCTAGACAGAAGCACCAAAAAAAACATTACTAAGTACAAGTAAGACTAGCTACAGCAAGAGAATCTTAAAGTGACACTTTCATTAAGTAACTGGCACATCTGGTTCCTGGGTCATCAGAGAAGAACGAGACTGCAGGAGTCTCCAGGGCACACGTATGGAACAGAAAGAAACCCAGCAAGGAAAAGAGGGCTATCGTATGGCCACGTGTGGCAAACATGCTTGGCGAGAGGCCAACTAAAGAGCATGAATGTGATCTAGAGTCAGAAGACCTCTACTAAAATGTTACCCCTAACACCCACAAAGCTGCGCAGTCTTACACCCAGGCACTCAACCTCCCTAAACCTTATTTTGTCACTTATAAAATGTAGTATGGACATTTTATACTAGACAAGTGCTCAGAGACAGTGCTCAACAAATACATGCAGACTCTGTGTAAGGTCAAAACAAGAAAAGCAGATATTTCTCCCCAGGCTTTCTTTTGCAGTCTTTGAGAGAGTGGCCTTGGTTAATTCCTGATTATATACCTTGTTCCAATATTAGGGGGTCAATTTTTGGTCAAAGAATAAAAACACCCCTTTCTTCCTAGCTCACATATTACTGAAAAGCTTAATGGAGTTCTTAAAATTTAATATCTCTTCATAAGAAAGTAGATTACAGGTACCAGGCAGGGGAGGGGGGATTTACTGCTTAATGGATGCAGTTTCTGTTTTGGGTGACAAAAAAGTTCTAGTAACGGATCGTAGCGATACTAGCACAATATTGTGACTGTAACTAACATCCCAACGGTGTACAAATGAAAGTGGTTTAAATGGGAAAATTTGAGTGGTATATATGTACCATAACAAAAAAAAATTTTAAGTAATAAATTTCTTTATAAAAACTTTCAAATGCATGAAGTAACTCTCATAAAGGATCCCCGAAGCCAAATACTTGGATTCTCAACCCAAACACTGCCACTAAACACGTAACCCAGGAAAATGATTACACTGGTCCGATGGCCCAGCCTCAGTCTTCTCAACTGCAGTATTAAGGAGGTTGTCCTAAATGACCACTAAAGTCCCTTTACTCTAGAAGCAGTGGCTCCTGCTGTCTCAAGGATTTTCCAACCTAATCAGGAACACCAATTCAACATACACTACAGAATCCCTCCCTCCCTCCCTCTCTCTCTCTCTCTCTCATCCTTCCAAAAAAAGTTTACTATATAGAACAAACTGAATAACTGGTGCTAAGGGAGTGATAAAAATCAAGCTTTCTGGAGTACATATCAGCTTTAACTCATTTTCTGAAGGTCAAGAGAACATAAAGGAAAAGGAAACAATTTAAATAAAAAAAGCAAAACAAGTAAAAGCAAAGAAGCAACATATCTGTGGGTGATTATAATCCTTTCTTCATTTGTTTAGCACTTCACAGTTCACAAAGCATTTCTGCATGTGCTGCTGCAGCGAATTTGCTGGAATGGGAAATACAGGAATCAATTTAAACTATTCACAATTGATAAATTTGTCCACAGAGAATCTCTACTAAAAACAGTAAGATCAAAAAACATTTAAGAAAGGAATGTTTTTCAGAACTGATGTGAGGGATGATTTAGAGAGGGAAAGGCAGCCAAGGAAAACAACAAGGCTACAAACTATAGAATTTTAACAAATCATTTGATGATAAAGAAACTCAGGCCCACAGAGTCAATGTAACTCCCACTACTCATGTGCCAAATGACAGGAGGGCCAGATTGCAGAACCAGAAATACAGGGGGGAGTCCAAGAAACCGCAAAGAAAGAATCAGATAATTTGGTGACAGATTGGCTAGTGATGTGTTTTAAGATATAGAAATTAAGAAAACATTATTAATTACTTCCTGTGTGCCAATCATTATGCTGGATATATCGTTATTTAAAATAATACTTAAATTACTGAAGATCACAACATGAAAGTATATACATTATTTCAATTTCAAACATGAAAACCTGACGTTTAGTGCAGTTAAATAACCAGTCTGAGATTTTATCCACTGAGTATCTTTCTGCTAAAGTTAAAGCTCCATTTCTAAAAGAAGCTTAAAAATTGCCTCAAAATTACAAGCCACGGGGACCCAAATCACTTTCTGGATATATTCAGTAATCCAATGTTTTTAGGATGCTGTCCTGATAATGGATGCATATCACCTCTGTTCTTGCACCACCTCTTATCAGTCTCGTCTGTCTGTCCCCAGTGGTCAGGTTCAGAGCTTTTCAGTAAAGCCAAACTTCCCTGCCCTCCACACTGAGACATACCTATCAGAGAAATTCAAACAAAATATGTCTAAAATGAGGGTGACCAGACTGATTAATTTCAAGTCTTCCACAAATGGAGTGACTCGAGCTTTTGTTTTGCCATAAGCTATTTATCTTCTAAATATAATAACTATACTAAGCTTTTCTAAAACCTGTCACATCAAGATGCCCCCATAATACTGTGTTGCATATGGGGGCGAGGGGGAAGAAGCATGAAACAATAACTCACTTTACTTGCACTTCTGGAACTAGACCTGTACAGCAGTGTCAGTGTTTTGTAATAATTTCTCTTTTTCAACCACGCATCCTACAAAAACATAAATTAACAATTTCTAGACTCTATACCATGCACCTACAACCTGCTAGTCCAGAATTAAGCTGTAGAGAAAAAAATTCCAACCCACAAAACTGGAACTCCTTCTTAAGAAGTTTAAACTAAGCAACCAAGGAGGGTACTCAGTTGCCAAGAGCCCATCCTATCGACCCCATACACTGAGAAAAGGGTACAAGGTAAACTAAAATATAAAGAAGGGAGAAGGCAAGGCTTGAAATGACTAGTAAGAAAAAGATCAGAGACCATGAGTCCCATCTCAGTGGCTAAGATAATGATTAATAATGTAGGGAGAGAAAAGCAGTAAAGGAGAAGTCCTTTGCCACAGTCTAGGTCTGTCCAAATGGGTAGGAGAGTTGCACAAGGTGAGAGAAGTTTCTGTGGTCCTGCAGACCGGAATGGATAACATGTTCTGCCAACCAACTCCTGAAACATGTATGTCACCCAATCCCACCCTCACCTCCACGCCTAATGTCTGCAGGAATACAGAAAGGAGCGCACCACAATGGTTTTGGGCTTCTGCCAAGAAAACAGTTGATGGCCCTCTGAGACGTTCTGTGACTATCATATTTAAAAGGCAAAAGTCACTGCCAAGAAAATAATGAGCATCCTGGGAATCTCCTACACCCCATGACTGAGGGGATTCAAGTAGGGGCTGTGTGCTTGTACTCACCTCCCATACCTGCCCTAAAATGAAAGCTATGCAAGGCCACGTGGCCTAAAGCCAACCGACTCCACAAGATGTGCAACATAACATTCAAACAACCCTTGGTGGACAGAACCAAAAAAGAGAAACCAAGGTAAGGAACAGAGTAGGCTCTCTCTAAAGCAAGGTAAGGGAGATTGATGACAATAGAACCAGTAGGACCAAATGTCCTTGAAAAACAATTAGAAATCATAATCGGATGTGTATCTAACAGAGACAAAAAATTTTAAAGAATGTCCAACATCCTGTTTCTCTGACTCCTTCCCCCACCACCTTTCAGCACCTCGACGCCACCCTCATCACTTACTCAACGTTTAGTCCTGATGAAGGCCGCTCACTGGATTAGCAGGATCGAGAGTACATGCAGAGAACATTCCATCCTAGGAACGACATCTTTAAATTATTTAGGCTTGTTTACCACACTTCCCCAGGGTAAAAGCACGAAATTTTGCTAACACTTTCACAATGTACACCAGTCAGCACCATAGCAACCCAATCCTCGGCCCACCAAAAGATTAACACATATATAGAAAAGAGGAAAATCAACAAAAATTAAAATGTGACCCTAAGCTCCTTCAACAGTTAAACGTCTTAAGTAGCAGTAGTATCTTTATAGCAAACCCACTTCATGCTACGATTACAGCTTCCTGGCATAAGCAAGTTCTTGGGATTATACAAACTGCTGCTTCTGATTCCAGCCCAGATTTCTAGAAACGAAACTCTGGAATTGAGGGAGAAAGAAAAACAAAACAAATGTTGGCAGGAAGAGGGAGGAAAATGCATCGTCTATATAATCTCATTTTAAGTGGAACAATCACCATTAGTTGCATCAAGTATTAAAAAAAAAAAACACGGATCTAAAATACTCTTTTGGCTTAAACCACACAAAAAGCAATTTAAAAGACACAATCCTACAGATACTCTCAGAGACAAAGAAGGATGAGATTAAGTATAAACTACATCAACTTCAGTCTAATAAATAAGCAGAACAAAATATCTACCAAATCAAAGTAATACCTGTTAGTTTTTCTCTCCAAACCACATATTCACTAATCAGGCCTTCTTTTTGACCCACTGTTCCCAAAGCATAAAGTCTGATTAAGAAACTGAGGGTAAACCTTGCAGACAGAAGTTCATAAAGCCAAATTAGACCTTTCCACAAAGTACAGGAGATAACTTCCAAATTTATCTAGCTTACCACAGAAAGTTCGAGGAATGCCCTTCTATTAAGCTCAGTCAACCCCCACCACTACCTTTAACCTAAAACCATCCCTAGTTCAAAGAGCCAAAAAGACCCATTATTCCCAACATTAAGAAATCTGACCCCTTCCTACCTACATCACAGCGTCTGTGAAACAAGCTGGGAGGCCCCTTTGGCCAACTTTTTTTTTTAACTCACCTCCAACCAATTCCCGAAGAGGGGACAGGACAAACCTCAAACAAATTTAACCCTTGAAATATCCAAGCCTTCCACAGTAATGTTTTACTCAGACACTTGAAGATTTCTTAATCATTGCAGTGTAAGCATCAACCCTCACAAATCATCACCACGGAGATAACTCCTGGCATCAACACGGGGTGCCGGGACGGCAATTCACCCAAGAACCCTTCATTCGCCACCATCACACTCAACACTGCAAATCCACCGTTTCCAAAGGAAAAATTTCACCTTGTCCACAAGGACACCTGCCCCTTCACCGCCTCTACAAAGAACAGGGAGAGTCGGGCGGGTCAGGCCGAAGACCTGCCGGCTTCAAGTTTTCCTCCAGACGAAACACTCCGGCCACAGCACCGGGGACCGTCCTGGTGGCACTCGCGCCTCGCCTGTCAACCCCGCCACTCCCTCCAACCTCGTCAGGCTTCGCAGCGTCGCGCCCGTGAAAGTGGCTGGTTTAAAAGAATAATAAAAAATAAAAATAAAAAAAAATAAGACTAGGGACTCTGGTGTGCATTTCTCTTCCAAGGCCCAGGGAGAGGTTCGAGTTCTGCCACTGGCCATCGACGAATCGCAGCAAGCGATCATCTCACCAGCCAACATGTTCGCTTCCCTTTCTAGGTCCCTTCGGCATGATTCTAGGAAGGGGACCAAAGCCTACTGTAACGGGAAATTCCCTTTTCTCCATCACGTTTCCAGCCCCGAAGCCCCTTATCCCGGGAAGGGGGGACAGCCGGTGCGCCGGGGTCCACAGCAGCGCCTGCGGAAGCTGCGCTTACGGAAAGGCATGCCGTGGTCACCCCCATTTTGCAGTCCGAGAAAACGAGACTCGAGGAGGTCAAGCTGCTTGCCAAGGTCACCGCGCTCGTCGGGGCCAAGGGGCGCCGCGCCGACTTCCGGCTCCCCACTCGGCGGCGGCGGGGAGCGCCCGGGCAGGCTGCGGGCGCCGTGCTCCCCGCCCCCCGCGGCGGCGCCCCCTCCCCGCGCTAACTAGGGCAACGGGAAAAGGGGGTGAGAGAAGTGGCGGCTGCAGCCATTTCCCTCCGCGGGGAGCAGCCCCCAGCTGGCGCCCGTGACAGCTGCGACCTCCGCCCCCTCCAGCGGCGCGAAGGGAAGAGGGAGAACTCGGGGCCAGCGGGCGGGGGGGGGGACGGAACGCCGAGAAAGGAGGGCGGGGGCCGGGGGGCCGCCAGCTGCTCCCCGCCCCCAGGGCCGCGGCGGCCGCGCGGCTCGTGACAGCTGCACCCACCGGGAGGCTCCGCGCCCGCCGCTCACCTGCCACCGCCGCCTCTGGGCCGCGCTGACGGGCGCCGCGCTCACCCGCGACCGTGGCGGCGCCGCCGCGGCCTCCGCTGCTGCTAGGGCCGGGAGCCCGCCCCCCGGAGCCCAGGCGGCCGCCACCGTCGCCGCCGCAGCTCTCTGGCCCCCTCCTCGGGAGCAGGGGTCCTCCCCCCCCGGCAGGGGGATGCGGAACGAACCCGGCGCGGGCTCCGCTCGAGGGAGCGGCGCAGAGGAGGGCGGCGAGGAACTCGGGGCCGCGGTGCAGCCGTCTGTGGAGAGGGCTCGGCGAATCGCGTCAGACTCCCGCTCTCCTGGCCCGAAGAACAGGCATTTCAGCCGCTCTCCGCAGCCGCCATGTTCTCCTCCTCCTCGGCCGCCGCCGCCGCCACCGCCCCCCGCTCGCGGCCCCGCCCCCTCGGCGCCCCGCCCCGGCCGCCCGCCGCCCGCCGCGCCTCCCTGCACGCTCCCGCCCGGCCCGGCCGCTGTGCCCTGGCGCCCGCGGGCTCCGACGGCGCGCCCCCGGGTCTCTGCGCCCGCAGAGCCAGAAGCCTTCCCGCGCCCCCTGCCGGCCGGGGCCCGCCCCAGCCCGCGTGCTAACGAAGTGTGGGAAAAGAGGCCCCAACTCTTCCCTTCCCCTCGGGGCGTTTCTCTGCCTGCTGCCGGGAAGCGGCCTCGAACCTTAGCGTGCTTGCAGCTAGGCCGCCCGGGCCGCCAGCCTCCCGCTTCTGTCTGTCTTTCCAGAGAGGGTCGTGGGGTGGGGAGAGGCCCTGTGCGCGAGGGGAGGCGCCTCTGGGCCTGGCCCTCCACTCATCTGTTGTGTTACTTTGAGCGAGACACATCCCGGGGGCCTCGTTTTTTATTCTGTAAAATTGAGGTGTGGTTGCCTGGATGATTTCAGACTATTAGACAAGGAAAAGAAAGATCATCTGCCCGTTTAACAGTGGAAAAGATCTAGGCGCGTCTGGGTCTGCAATTCTATGAATTACCCAGATTGTCTGCCAGCGACAGAGCTTTCCTCTCAAGGGGGCTCACACCTTTCTTTTCGGCTACCCCCCTTTTACTCTACAATGGAAGTGCTACGTCCAAAAATAGGTGTTCCTTGTCGCCAGAGGAATCAATGAGCTGCTGAACAGCCTCTCCGAGGCTTGATGGCCTTATCTGGAAAGCATCCCTTATCCCAAAGGCTGGCAATATAACACCTCGTTCCCTGGCTGGGTTGTCCCAAGGATGAATCAGTCGCTAGCTGTGGAAATGCTCTGTCCTTCCCTGCACTCTTATTCCCATTTAGCTGTCTTCACCTACCTCAATTCTGTCCTGCTGCTGTTGTCTCCCAACGTTTCCTGCTGTCTGTCTTCCAGCGTTTTCTACCGTGAAGCAGCCTCTGTAAATCCGTAAGCCCTTCACACCCGCCTCTTCTCCTCAATGAAACTTGACTTTGCCCTGAAAACCCGAGCCTCTCTGGTACTTCTCTGAGACAGCAGGCAACTCCTTCCACAGACAGGTACCTCCTGCTGTCGTTCACGGCCAAATGCTGTATCATCCCCTTCCTGTCCTGGTCAAGGTCAGCCGACACCCCCACATTCATTTACATATTCATTCAAGTGATTCTTCTCAAAGACCTCCTGCTGGGGGCCTCGCTGCATTTCTTTAGATCCTGCCATCACCTGCTTTAGCAGGAACTCTGGCCACCTGCAGAATCCTCGTGCCCAAGAATAGCTGGGATTAGCCCAGGGCTTGTATCTCAGGCAGACACCACCTCCCAGTCTAGTGGTGTCCGGTCCAGACAGTGACGGTGCCTCGTCCGGGCCTCTGATGTCTAAGATGAGCCACTTATGCAAGGTACCCCTGTCGCCCACTGGACACTGCCATCTCCTTCAGGGGCTACGCTCAACTGCTGATTGCCAAATCCAGAGGACACTCTTCAATCCTCATATCACGTGGCCTTTCTATAGCACTTGCTACTGCTAGCCCCTCCTTTTTGAAACTCTTCCTCTCCCGTCTCCTACAACACTCCCCTCCTGTCTCTCTTTGTGTCTGACCTTCCCTTCAGTGGCTCTTTTCTTGGTTGCTCCTTTTTTACAAAGCCATAAAATATTGGTATCCCCGAGATTTTGCATTTTCCCCCCTTTCCTCTCACTTGTGTTGACTTCATTTATTTCCACGGTTTCAACTGCTAACTCTATCTCATCTTCTTCTTAATTATTTAAAACATCCTTAGGACACACAGTGCCTGAGATTTTTGTTGAATGATGAATGAAACTTAAGGTATTATTTATACTGCCATAACCATCCATGGATGGTAAGGAAAGAATTCCTTTTCTAAGGCAATACTCCTACTTAAATAAGATCTGTTGACTTCTTTCTCATTCTTCTGCAAATCATATTAGCTTACCAAAGCTGTTATAATCCCCTTTTATTTCTCCCAGTTGGTCTTCTTTTCCTTGGTCCTATTCACCCTCTCACTGGCTCCATTGACTTTTCCTAAATGGGCCCACTTCCTTAGCTCCAACTAACCACCCCACCAGGAACTCTAAATACAAGGGCAAAAGATGCATTAATTAGGTTTACTTCCTGAAGCAGCATCCGTGAAATGCAATACCTTTAGCTACTTAAGTGAAAGTCCCTTTACTCCCACAGTACAATGCTAATCAAAATGTTGAACTACCCCAATGAAATGAAAGTGCTTTGAAGAGATTGTTTTAAATAGAAATATTAGACAGCATTTAACTATTATAGCCCAGGTAGATCTGGTTTTAGTCCAAGTCCTATTGACCCCATACATAAAGAATAATCATTTGGTGGAATAGAAACATGCTAGTTATATGATCAGGATCTGTAACATACTTGTTGAATTTTCTCCAAAGCATAACAGATTCCTCATTCTATAAAATCTCTGGCCAGTGTACATGAAATCACTCCAGTTACTGAGACAACTGATTTAACTTTGACACTCTTTTTTGCAAATAGTTTTTGGTTTGTAATAATACACAGACTCATAAAATTAGTTAAACAAGAAAGAGAAGTACAAGAAATAAGTAAAAAAACAAAACAAAACAAACTCTAGTGAACCAGAGAAAAACATAGTGCACATCTTTCCAGACATCACTCCATGTACGTTTATACCTTTAAATGTATGTATGC
Source organism: Bradypus variegatus (assembly GCA_004027775.1). Classification (NCBI taxonomy): domain Eukaryota; kingdom Metazoa; phylum Chordata; class Mammalia; order Pilosa; family Bradypodidae; genus Bradypus; species Bradypus variegatus. The sequence continues at coordinate 9,714 of PVKY010010658.1, forward strand.
AATTTCACGTTTAGGCACACTGCAATGAATGCCTTCTTAGCACTCTTCTGAGATCACAGTAAAATCTGTTTTCCCAAAGATTCACGGTGTAAAACACAGGCCTGCCTCCCTAACATATGTAAGCCTCAGTCATGCTTGCTATAGTGGCTACATCTCAGTTTTGAAGCCTGGGAGGGTTCATTTGGCCGTGGCCTGTGCTGGGTGTTTTGACAGACACCAAATGTGCTCTCACCACCAAGCTTACCATAGCACCCGTGATTTCAGTAACAGATTCATTCCTCTGGGTTTAAAAGTTGCTTTCCCAGGATGATCCTTTAAAACAAATCATTTCTCCCTGATGATGGCTGTTGTTGAAAATTGACAACATACAGAGAAGTACATAAATGAAAATAGAAATTACCTGTAACTTGCTGCTCTGACACTTCTGTTGACATTTCGGTATTGCCTTCCTTTCCTTTCCTATACATGCAACTGAAAATATGTTTTTTAAGCAGCTTTACAGAAAAAGAAAGGTGATGAATATAAATTCTAAGCATTCCTCTAAATTTACTTCTGGTTCCTTCAGTCATTAAATAAAATTACTAAACATCTACTACATACAAGGCATTGAGCTAGCCACAGATTAGCAACAAAGAGCACTTTTTCAGTGTATAAAAGTGTATATATTTTTACAAACCAGCAGTGTGTATAAACTGTTTTATGTTCTACATTTCTCTTTCATCACTGTTTCTTATAGATTTCTTAAATATCTCAAAATTCTTGATTTTTAAGGGTTGAATAGTATGCAATTGTATTGATTTAACCATTTCTTTATTGTACAAATTTTGGGTATTTTCTCCCCCATTCTTGCTTTGGGATTCTTTTCTTAGATTTTACTCTTCTAAGGAGGTTATCGGATTCCCTGGCCAAAACCTCCCCTGCGCTCAACCCCACCACTGAGCTGCAGACAGTAGCAGATTCAGAGAGCCAGGAGCAGACCCCCTGGGTGACTTCAGAGTGGCAGAGGTGCCCCCTCACCGCTTGGGGGTTGGCAGTACGTGGTCCTCTATCCCTCCCACCTTCCAGGGCTGCCCAAACTCTGTGGGCTCCCTGAGGGGCTGTTGAGGAAAAGCAAGAGAAACCAGAGATGGGGAAATTCCTAACTATCATTCCGCAGTCCCCAGAGGCAAGCTGGAAAGTTTCCAAACACAAGAATCATAAGTAGAGATTTTAGCCTAATATTCATTCACGCAATCATTCAATAAATATTTATTAAGAGCTACTATGTGCCAAGTGCTATTGTAAGTGTTGGAAATACAGGTGAATAATTTCTATCCTCAAAAGCTTATATTACGGAGAAAACAGACAATAAGTAAGGGAAAATGCCATATAAGTAGAGTATATAAAGTACAAACATTGTTGCTAAAATAATCCAATGTATTAATCACTCTAAACCTAATACCATCCTCCGAATGTCCCTTCATTACCAAGCTAAATGGTTTCTCACCTGGATAACAGGGGATGGACCGCTATAAAGAAATCTAAGAAGGTTCTTCAGTTCAACTTGATGAGCTGGGTACCTACTTCCTACCGTGGACTGGGAAGCTATAAAGACGGAAAAGAAAGGCTCCCTGCCCTCAAGGCCCTCACCTTCAAATAGGAAAGTTTGATGTATTCAACAAACCACAATAGAAGGCCAACAGTGACATGTACTATATATCTGCATTTTGGAAGGGGAGAGGTATATATTTTCATTCACAGAGCTAGCAAGTGTCAAGGATATACTTCAAACTCAGCATTTGTTCACAAGCTCAGAGTCTACATATAGCTTCGCTCTTTTAAGTTTTATTGTAGTAACATATATATGACACAATATTTCCCATTTTAATCATTTTCATGTGTAGAATTCAGTGATATTAATTACATTCACAGTGTTGTGCTACCATCACCACCATCCATTACCAAAACTTTTTCATCACCCTAAACAGAAACTCTATACCCATTAAGCAATGCCTCCCCGTTCCCCCCACACCCAGCCCCTGCTAACCTATAGTCTACTTTCTGTCTCTATGTATTTGCATATTCTAATTATTTCATGTCAGTGAGATCATACAATATTTGTCCTTTGTGTCTGGCTTACGTTAGTCAATGTGTCTGGCTTACATCAATCAACAGGATGTCTTCATGTTGATGCATGTATCAGAACTTCTTTTATGACCGAAAAATATTCCACTGTATGGATTGACATATTTTGTTCATTCGTTCATCAGCTGATGTGCACTTGGGCTGCTTCCACTTTTTGGTGATTGTAAATAGTGCCGCTATGAATGTACGTAGCTTCTTGTTCCTTGAGTGTCCATGGCTTTGATTCCAAGAGAGAGTTCACTTTACTCCTCTGCTCTCCCCCAATGCTCAGCCTCACCAGTGCGACATGCAAATCCTCCCAAGCTGCTTCTTTCCTCCTCCTCAACTCTCCTTTCCTCAGGAGCTGTCGGAGAGTTTGCCCTCTCCTTATGTTCCAATTTCCCCTAGTCTCAGAAGACATTGGGAACACACTTTCCTTTGGCTCTTTCCTTACAGAATTAAATGGCAACTCTTACACCCACAAAATCCTAATACAGGAAGGGATCTTGGCACAACTTTCCCACATTACAGATAAGACACTGAGGCCTGGAGCAGCTCATGACTTGTACAAGGTCAAATGGCTACTTAGTTAGTTGCGTGAAGCACATTTTTGCTGGGCTGAGTCTAGAGGGAGGCTTGTTACAGACAAGGTTTCACAGATTTATAGGGTCTTGTTTA
>PVKY010010659.1:0-12502 GCA_004027775.1 Bradypus variegatus
CACAACACTTGACAACATCTTCAAATAAAACCTTTATTGACTATATGTTTTTTCCTTATAAAAGCATGTTGTAAGTGCTTCAGATAGCTAGTAAAAAAAATAATATTTATTGAACAGAGAATATTCAAGATGTGTAGAACCTGTGTGTAGTACCAATCTAGGAAGAGTTGTCTCACAGTTCCATGTTGTTTATTTCCATTTCTCCACTAACACACATGGACAAAAAAGTATTTGAAAAATTCAGTCTAATAAAATATGCCTATAGTATGTTTCTTACCTGTGTTGTTATTAAATCATAATAAATTTACTTGAGGACCACTGTATTGAGACAGTAGTCATTTGAGATATTTTTATGGACAAAACATCACCTCATTATGTTTTGCATGATGGCCAGTTTCAGGACAAAGGATGATCTTTTAAAATGATAGCAAACTTGTGAAAATTAATAAGCAGTATGGTCCATCATGGCTACTCAATGGTGTTTTTTTTTTTTGGACTTAGATAACTTCACTACGGCAATCATTCAAGATGAGTCAATAGCAATGGAATCAGCTGTTTTGGGGAAAGGATAGATTCACATGGTTCCCAGTGGCTTCTAATGTCATGCTGCTAAAAATGTGAAAGGGACTGAATTTAGTCTCTTCATTTGTGAAAATAAAAGATGAGAGGTGATAGAAATGAAAGTTATAAACATTGTGAAGAGGTTGAGGATAGATTTGCTTGGGATCATTAGGAGAAAGTTTGTTCATGCTTTGCTGTAATTTATTGATTGCTCATTCATCGTCAAGCACTGTCTGAGATACAGTCCCTACAAAGATCAAAGATACACTCTGCCCTTGATTAAGGAGCTCATAATTTTGAGGAAGACAGAGGGTCTACTGCATGCTGAGCAAGTTGTTGCTCTCAAATGTCTGTTGAAATGTTTGGTTCGGGCAGAGAGCTGAGCAGTAAGTGTCGGCAGTGTGGTGGGTGCTATGGCAGAGTGGGTAGGATGTGAACAGGTACTTGGGCCCTATTCCAGGTTCAGAGAATCAAATTTCTACAAGTGAGTTATTCTTGAACTGTATCTTGAAGGAATTCAAGGTACAGACAAGAAGGGATAAGATGAAGCAGGGAAGGAACCAACAGAGAATACCTGTGCAAAGGCAAGATGGTGAGGAAGAGCATGATAAATTTAGGGACTTGATTTTAGGTATATGTGACACTGAAAGATGAGAACAGAGACCAGAAAAGGTGAGATCATGAAAGTCTTATAGTTCACTGAGAAGTTTTTATTTTCTCACATCAACAGTGGGTTTCAACCATCATGTTACAGAAACAATAAAGGAAATATTAGCAAACATTTATATCATGCTTACTATGTACTAGATATTATTTTAAATGACATACATTAATTCATTTAATCCTCACATATCTCTCTGAGAGAGGAATTACTATTAGCTTTATTTAAGAAATGAGAAAAGTGAGGTAGAGAGAAATTAAGTGATTTATTAGTCATCTAATAAGTGACAGAGTTGGGGTTTGAATCAATTGTCCTGGCCCCAGATCCCACATTCATAACCATTAGTATAGTGCCTCTTAATACAATGTCAAATTTAATGTGAGGATTGTGGTAATTTGCTGTTAATAATGATGTCTGAAGTATCTAGGTTGGGAACGGTTGTTTTTTGCTATAATGTGACTCTCACTCAACTGCATTCCAATATACTTTCTTGAGCTGGAAAAAAGAGGTGTAGTAACAGCTGTTGTGCTGGAAATTATGTGTAACCCAAGTGCATTTACAAAAGTGTGTTATGTGTGTTTCATTCTTATACCTTGGATGTTATTATGGTAAAAAAGTTTTGGAAGTGCTACTGTAGGAGATGAGTTATTCACTCAGGGGACAATGGCAACATTGTGTGTTGTTTTAGAGGAAATTAAATATTTTATTTAGAAAAAGGATGGCATTGAACTTTTTCAAAATGGCATACAAATGTCAGGAATTATTGAGTATCTTAATTTGAAATTCATAATTGATATCTATTTTTCTAGACAGAAAAAACTCTTTCTTATCTGAACTTCTACACTCCCTTCTCCAGAAATAATTTAAAGAATTTTCAGCATCCCTTCTATTATTATGAGCTAGTGTGTACTGAAAATATATATGAGGTAAATAAGAATAAAAATGAGAATGAAAATGAAAATAAAGTAATAATATATAATTTCCCCATGTATTGTTCTAAACACTTTACCAGTATTGATTCATTTACTTCTCACGACAGCTCTATGAGAAAATTTCCTTGTTACCCCATTTTACTGATGAGGAAACTGAGGATTTAAGAAGCTGGCCTGCCCAAAGTTAGGAAAGATTTTGGTCAGGTATAGTCAATGGGTTTCCACTTGAGTATTGTTTTCGTTTGCTAAAAAAGATGCCAGAATGCAGTATACTGTAATTGGGTTGACTATTTCAGTGGGGATTTATTAGGCTACAAATTACAATTCTAAAGTCACTCAAATGTCCATACTAAGGCATCAAGAGGAAGACACCTTCTCTGAGAAAAGGCTGCTGGCATCCAGGTTTCCTCTGTCACATAAGAAGGCACCTGGCAGCGTCTGCCTGGGCCTTCTCTCCTAGTTCTGGTTTTAAATTGGCTCTCTCAATTTCTGTGCATCATTTTTGCTTTTCCTAGGACTTTGATTTCTAAGCTCTCTCTTTTCATGGGCTCTCTTAAAGAACTCCAGTAAAGGATTAAGACCCATCTTGAATTGGATGGGTCTCATCTCAACCTAACCAAAAGGTCCCACCCACAACAGGTCTGCACCCACAAGAATGGATTCAAAGAACATGGCATTTTCTGAGGTCTGTAACAGTCTCTAACCAGTACAAGTATCTAAGGAATAACCAAGACAGAACTAGTTGTTTGGAGAGCTGTTATTTTATTCCTCAACCCTCCATTTCTTTTTTGTTTTATATTTATTTCCATATGAACTAAATAATAATTCTAATACTTTAAATGGGTAACAGCTCTTTTGAAACTTCAAAATATATTTACATTCATCATTAAGTACCTATGGGAGAAGTGAAGAGAATGAGACATACACAAGTTGTGAAAATAAATGAGGGATGTAGTTGGCCTGGACATACCTCTCCTGACTCTCAGACAGTGCTCTTTCCTCCACTTTGTGTCATCTCTTATGACCTCAGCAGTTCTTACAGATACCGGATATCTGTGGTCTCATTGGGGACCTCACGGTGTGTTCAGATTTTAGTGAGATTCTAGAGTAGATAGAATATTAGACATTGAGTTAATACTACAAAACTACCCTAATTGCTGCTATGTGACTCTGATTGTATTCATTTGCAAATATCTATTTTTTGGGATAAAGTCATCCATTTAGTTTAAGTCAACTATTTTAGAAGTTTATAATTATTGACAGTAAAATAACTCCACAGAAGAAACTGATTATAAGATAGAAATATACACAGTTGACATATGTACTGATTAGTAGTATATACTTTGGAGAGTATAATATGGAGGGGAGATAGCATGAAGGGGGAAATTTCTAGCACAATACAAAAATTAAATCCAATATATGGTGAGAAGAAATTCAGAGAAGGGGCCCTGCAAAGAGAAGATAGGCATAAAGCAAAGGGATTAGTGTCAGGTGAATTTGTAAGATAGGAAAGAGTAAGTCAAGAAGATGAAAGGGGAAGAGGGGTCTAAAGGCTGTTACAGGATAGGAAAGTCTCTGTAGATAGTGGGGCTGGATGGAACAAGAAACATTGGGGTGGTGATCCCTTTCTGCTCCTAAAACCTGTGATTGTATAAAAGTTAACAAGAAGGAAAGTAGAAGTGATCAGAAGCTATTAAGAGAAAAGATGAAAGCTTCAGAGAGAAATGGGAGTTTAGAAAAGATGACGCTTCTTGCATCCTACTGCTCTGACACTGATACACTAGTCATAGTGAAGCAGGGGAGCTTTTACAATGTAGCAAAGTTGGGACTTCCCAGCAATAACTGCCTTGCTCATTGAGAGATTCCCAACAGTAGTCCACATTGATATGCTCTTGAGCAGAGGAAGTAGAAGCAGAGTCTTAGAAGAGAAATTGAATGGGACAACTGCTTCAGAGTGGAGTTGAATTCAGGATCAAGTAAACCCTGGGGAATCTGAGTGTGAAGTTCTGATGTATTTGAGTTGCTGTTTGTAGTACCCCCTGCACAACAGATGTTATGTTTTAAGACATTTACCCTCTTCTCTCTTAACTGACATTCTATATATCCAGTATTGAATATTCAATCTATCCACTTTGATTTATTTAACTGTTATGTACATTGCCTAACTTTCTCATCATTTACTTTCTCATGTGCATAATAAAGCACATCTTTTTTCCTATATGTAGTTCTGGAATTGTTTTTATGGAAATCATATTTTGCTATCAAGAATCACCTTGTATGTATTTCAATCTTCATATCTCTTACTACACACAATATATTTTTATCTACTGTTCTTTACTGGAGAATAATAAGCCCAGCAGACTATCTTACTAAAACTGTTTATTAACATTGTTTTCTAAACCTTTATAGGTAGTGCTGGAACACCTGTCACTTTTAATGAAAATGGCGATGCTCCTGGACGTTATGATATCTTCCAGTATCAAATAACCAACAAAAATACAGAATACAAAATCATTGGGCACTGGACCAATCAGCTTCACCTAAAAGCAAGTATCAATATAAATACACATTAGTGTATATAGCTCACTCTAGAGGAAAAAGGTTTTATTTTTAAATTTATGATATTTTAAGAATAGATTTTCTTGTAAATAAATTTTTTGAAAACTTATTTAATCTTTCCTTCAACTGAAAAATGTTACAGAAAATATTGAAACTCAAAAGGGAGCTCTCCTGATATCTACAGGGATTTAGTGAACGATCTTGTATCCTTTTAATTAGCTATACATTTAGGGCAATTTTAGCCCTTTCCTGAAAACTCACTTGTTGAAGTCTCTGTAACCTGTGCCTGTTGTGGGGTGGTGGCGTTGTTGACAGAGTGTGCCATAAATTTAAAAGCTTGTACCTAAATAATAGTAGATATCACTTTTGCCACATCATTAAATGAGATCTTATAGCTACATTAGATTAATGGAAATCAGCCATGATCCGTACTGACATGGTTTCTCTCATTGCAACTCGAGAAAAGTTATCCTATGCAACTTGATGTTCGTATCATTTAACAGCCCTTGGGGTGCTGTGATGAACCAAGGCTCATGAATTTTGCAGTTCCTCCATCTGGCCACATGAGGGCGACTTGGAGAACTCAGCCTGAAGCGGCCTTGGGGTCTCAGGGGTGGTGCCGGGGTGCCACGCCGCCTCCGGAGGCTCGACTCTTCCTGCTGGGGTCTGCCGGGGACCAGGTGGGAATGTCACGTAGGGATGGCCGTGGTGTGCCTGGTTTGCAGGTGCGCCCGGGGCCAGGCGGTGACTCAAGACAGGGTTCTCCCGGGACTTCGGGAAGAACAGCCAGGTACCCGCGCGCTGGAGCAGGAAGCCAACCCTGATCTTAAAAGGCTCAGGGGGTCACAGGGCACGGCGCTGGCGACGGCAGATGGCAGAGTGGAGAGAGTGCAGGGGTGGCTGGAGCAGCATCTGCTTACCACCGACTAGGGAATTCTTTCCCATTTTAACAGCCCCGCGGCGCCGTATCAGTGCGCAGCGGCTTCCTCAGGTGAGGAAGAGTAGGGAACACGCCCTGCAGTCTCAAGCAAGGACTGGAGTTCGCTCATAAAGCAGCAGAAATGGAAGACTTTTTACAGGAACTTAGTGGCCAGGGAATCGCTATAACAGCAATGTTCCTCTCTTTCAAATGGCTTTAAATAAACTAGGGACTTACTACAGCGAATATGTATTTCACTCTTTCCGCTAATGACAATATCTCTTCTTGGTTCTCAAAAATGTCATAATACTGTGAGAGTGGAGTTCATTTCCTAAGTGAATGATTAAATTCATTTCCTAGCTAGAACATATCCAAGCTAGGAAGCAAAATATGGCACGGAGGAGGCGGCGTGTGCGCAGATTTCACCCTTGCGTGTGTGTGTGTGTGTGTGTGTGTGTGTGTGTGTGTGAGAGAGAGAGAGAGAGAGAGAGAGAGAGAGAGAGAGAGAGAGAGAGAGAGAGAGAGAGAGAGAGAGAGAGAGAGAGAGAGAGAGAGAGAGAAACAGGTGCATGTGCTTTCTTGTGTTTGAACCGGTCCAAAGACATGTTTGGTATTTTAAATATATTTTTCACTTGTGGATATCCAAATGTGGCCCCTGAAGTGGCTTATGCCATATCTTTCACCCAAATCCTCAGCAATGAAGCAGATGATGAGAAATAAGATGAGAATATGATTTATTGTCTCTTCGGAATGACTTCCTGATAATTATCATAGTTCTGCATTCAATAATGCACAGAGAAGGCATATGTTTCCATCTATTGTATTATTTGAGATCACCTATCTACAATCTACTATATGTTGCAGTTTGATAAAATCTTATCCATTGCTCAGGAACCCAAATAGACATTTATTGATACACAACTTTGATAGCTCCACAGTGTACCGATACCTGTCTGAAAAGCCATATCTTTTCCGCAAAAAAAGTCCTTTTGAAAGTACACCTATGTGAAATAAAATAATTAAACATGAAAACAAAATTGACAAGGGTTAAGAGAAGAATACTACTTTTCATCTGACTTTTATTGTTGCAAAACTGCCTATTATATTCTTGCAATTAAAGATTTACATAAAATTCAATGGTTTGAGGTAATATACAGTGCAAAGATACCTAAAACAATTGTAAATGTAAATATGCACATGCACATATACGTCTCTCTATCTATGCACACTGCATTTATTTTAAAACTTCATACTGAATCTCAAGCTGATCTTTTATGTTCATTTAACAGCGCATGAAAATTTTATGTTTATTATTATGCTATCATTCATAAAATATATCAAAGCAATTTGTAAGAATTATTTCTCATGAGTGATTATGATCATTTGTAGCTAGATATCACTGCCAGTTTTACTGAAACAGGGAAAATACAATTCTCAGGAGAAAACAGGGAGGAGACTATAGGGAGCGGTTAAGTCAAAGGTTGAATTCTGGGGATTATTAAGACAAAACAGAAGGACTGTTTCTCCTTGGGTGCTGGATGAGTCACCTGCTTGAACATGGAATAAGGGGTGCTTGGAAAGCTGCCAAGTTGTTAAAGTGTGAGTTTTATGATCTTAGGCAAGATGCCAAACCATTCCATGCCTCAATTTCATCATCTATAAAATAAAAACGTTAGTAGTACCTACCTCATACAGTTGTAATAAGAATTAAATGACATAATGCAATAAAGCAGTTAGACATGTGCCTGGCACATGTGAGATCAATAAATATGAGTTATTAATCCACTGTCTCCTGATTTTATTTGGTCAGTGGGAGACCTGACCAAATAGATAAGAGTGTGGTATATAGAAAAGTGAAGACTGTTGGAAGAAGCACTTGGATTGTTTTAGAGAGTTTAGAGAGAATCTCCACATTTGAAATTCTGACCATTTGTTCCTCCAGCCAGTTGCTTCTGCCTGTCTTTAATATTGTTCTTAACACTTTAAAAATCTATATGCATTTAAAAATAAAATTTATATAAGAAAAATATATACAGTTTCTTTTCTTATGGTAGCCTATAGCTACGTATTGTCACCTACTCAGTTAATCTGTAATGGATTTAGTAAATTCGTGTTATGCACATACCCTGTGCTAGGTATTGGGAGTAGAGTGAATAGGTGGTCCCTATTCTCAGGGTGCTCTCAGACTAGAGTAGGAGACAGGCACTCAAACCATTGATTCTAGTGCAGCGGAGCAGATGCACTGATGGCAAGTGTGTACAGGGTTTGGCCAGCAGCAGCTCAGAGAAGGGTTACTAATCTACCCTGGCCACTTGTAGGGGTTGAGGGTGAGGGGAGGAGAGTAAATCCTACAGACAGGAGTCTTTACTCTTTCCTATGTGTTCCATCTCTCCTTACCCTATTAAGTCAGATTTATGATAGGTTTCACAATCTCAATGGTAAGCATTTATCAGCCAGTTGTTAGACTCAATTCTGCTTGTTTTTAGAAAGCCAGTTTTTCAGTCTGAATTCAACCATAGGATAATTTTGTACACAGACAGTACATGATTAGGCACATTTAAATGCAGCAAATTTGCCCTGAATACACCTTAGTGAAGCAAATGAATTTTTAAAATGGATTATACTTTTCTTTTTTCCTAGAAAATGTCTGAGGTATTTTATTTTCACGAAAGCATTGTCTTTATTGATCTAATAGTATTGTTTCTTTTTTTGTTTTGTGGGACTAATATATGTTCTTAATTCAGTAATTAAAATCAATTAATATAATTTATTTTGATTTAGGTTTCTGTTTGGTAGTCTCAGTCCATGCATATACAGTGTGTTGTCTTCCTGAGAGTGAATTTAACAATTGCACTTCTCTGCTTTGCTAGGCTGAATTTTTCAAGATGCACGTGGTCTGTATTAGAGACTGAACTGTGAAAAGAACAGCCACATGCTGCTTTGGCTCCACAGAGAAGATGTACTGGGGTTACTTGATGGGCCTAAGATAACTCTGGGCTCACTGTTTTATGCTTTCAACCAGAGCCACTTTTCTGGATAACTGTAGGAATGAGATATCATTTTTGTTTGTTTCCTTTCGTTTTTTCTCTTTTTATTCAAGTAAATAATTTGAAGATAAAAATAGTAAAGGAAAGTGACTTCACCAGAGTCTCTTGACTACAATAATTAGTGGCCCAGTGTCGCTTGGAAGGCTGATTTGAAAGAGGAGAGCTTCATTGACCCCAATTTAATTTTTAAGTGGACTACTCCATAGATGAGAGTAACTCTTAATAAGGAAATGAAATTCCATGGAGCCTCAGTTTCCTCATTTGTTAAGTGGGGATAATAATAAATTCATTGTGAAAATTAAATGCATTGTAATAGTGTTCGAAAACAAGATCTCAAAGTGAGAAAAATGATGTTTGAATCATTTCTTCATCTGTATGGGAGCAATAGTATCTACTAAGTGTTAAATGAATATGATAACAATGGTTTTGTTTTGTTTTGCCAGTATAACCAGTCTGCCAAAAAAGGACCTCATAATGAGTATTTCAAATCTGAAATCAAATGGAAGCCATATATACAAAGTCTTTTCCTGACTTTGTCCTAATATTATGAATAGGGAGTAGCTGTAAAAAGAGATGTGTACACCAACACAATGAGCCCAAAATGTTTGTTTTGGTATGAAAAAAAAAAAGTGGACCTGGTGATTCAGTTGTTGAGGGGAAAGCCAGAAAAATGAGCAAAATGTCTGGAATTTAAACCCATTAAATCAGTCTTTTTTATATACTTGTAGTAGAGTATTTATCATATGGTATTTTAATTGAATGCATGTCTTTCCCTGTAGATTACCAGTGTAACACACAAATGTTCTATCAGGGCTACCTCAACTTGTTTGGATTCAGAAAGAGAGAACACCTGGGTCTCTCCATTTGCCTCATGGTTTTATTCTCCTTGGTGAATGACAACTATCAGTGGAGTTAAAGCAGTGTTTTGGGGAGCCTTGACCCCTTATTTGCTTTGACAGTTGGAAGTCATGCATTTTCTCTTTGACTCTATTTCCCTGTTTCCAAAGTTGTCTGCATTTGAAAATCTCTTGCATATTTTTGTCAGTGCATGTAAAAAGTACACTTGCAAGACAAGCATTATGTAAAGCAATCCCTTTCCTACAGAGCGTAAATGTGAAGTCAGTTTCCTGAGACCTTTAGCCTTGTTCTTACAGAACCTTAAATGGCATTCTAGCGCCTGTCTTTGTACTCTGTTCTGGAAATACTTTGTGTCATTTCCTTGCAACAGATGATTAATCTTTAAAACTATATTTTTGTTTATTAAATGCTAATGTATTCTTTTCATAAAGATAATTTTTAGGTCATTACCTATATCTCTATGTGATAACAAGCATTTGTAAATTCATGTTTTTGACATGCTGAGCAAATGTTAAGGTGATTAAATTTTTAATTAGATTCTTGCCAAGCCCAAAGTAGGTGCTCAATAAGTATTTTTTGAATGTCATGAATACTATGCTGATATTTTCTAGATACTGACTAAATATGAAGCAACAGTCCAAGATTATTGATTAGGAAGTACACTCATGTATATATTATTTATTCAGTGATTGCTCTTTGCCAGGCAGGATGCTAAGTCGATAAGATTCAATAAGATATACTCTCAGATATCAAGGGATTTACAATCCTTAAAGGCAACTGTGTATTCAAAAACTACATTAAAAGCATATTTCAGAGGCTGCAATGGTTAACTACAACTAGGAGGACTGGATAAAGTTACTTGACATGGATGAAATATGAACTAATTAATTAAGTAAATTAATTTGATGTTCAGAAATGAATGGAATGGCATATAGATCATTGAAAAGGCATTTATTCATTCCTTCATTCATTCACTCAAAAAGAAAGTGTCTCCAATGTGCCATTGCTGTGCTAAGTGCTGCAGTAGTTTAAAGGTATTCCAGACACAGTCTTCACTGTCCCACTTGCATTAGCTGCACTATGTAGGAGGAGAATCCAAGGATATGCCTCTTTCATGAGCCCATAATGCATCCAACTGTGGTCCTGTATTCTTGTCAAATTTCAACATGCATTCTTCTTAACAGAGTAGGATTGATGTTCCTAAGGAAACATATTCTATCTTGGTTTGGAGGTTGAGGAATTGAGGAACTGATTGGTCCAACTGGCTAGCAACATCCCCCTGGCGATAAGTTGGGAAGGCCTTAGTATCTTTGAGGTCCAAAGGAAACAATCTGGCATTCATAAATACCTTATCTTTTCTCAAAGTGGTAGGACAATAGAGAGCAAAGACTCTTTTCTACTTGTCTTTATGCCTTTAACAATTAGCACAATGTAGGGCTCAATAAGCATTCATTGAATAGCTGGAAGAACCAAAAATAAAAGCACGGTTATCTTCACAAGGCTATAAAGGTGAGCTGACTCTAAGATACTAATTCTGAGCTAAGGCAGAATCTGGGAGCAGACTGTGGTATAAGGGTAAAATTAGAAACCATTGTGAAGGTTGGCAAGAAAGAACTCAGTTATGAGGACCAGAATGGAGAATCTATTTACAAGATCCATATAATCATGCCAGATGAAAAGCAAGGGGAACCCAAAGTCACACACATGCAAGGAGAGTGCAGGTATGGGCCCCAGAAAGGCTACAGCAGGGCTTATTTTTACTATTACTATTGGTTTTTATTCCTGGTCACATCATTAGAAGAACTTCCCATACCCTGAGAGCTTTAGAATTGCTGAGTGGAATCTGACACCTACTAATGAGGAACTAGTATCCATTGGGTTGAGGGGCCTATCCTTCATAATGCAAATTCTAAGTGCAGTGATAGAGACAAGAACTGTTCCCTAGGTTTTCATAGGGAGATAGAAAAGGCCCAGTTTACTTAGGGAACTGAGTGTGATCCTGAGCTGTTGGAGCAAAGGGTGATCTGACATTGTGGGGAATGAGGAAAGACAACTTGAAGCTAAATTGTGGAGGGTCTTGAATATTCTGAGAACACATTTAGATATTCAATAGTGGAGATACGCTCAGCTTTAAAATTCAGGAAAATGTCATTAGTAGCAAAGTGTAGATTGGCTGGAAAAGAGATAGTTCCATTATTTAGGTAAAAGCTATAATTAAGAATTAATTTCTTTCCAATTTTATCTAATTGTCCAACAGATCCTCTCTTTTATCTGTCCATCTTCTACATTCCTGTCTTGTTCCAAAAAATATTGAAATGGGCTTACAAAGATCATGCATCATAGTAGGATAAACTAACAAGTGAAGAAGTTAGGAAGAAGGAATAAAGAGTTAATGAATTTTAGTTAGTGGTCAAATTTTATTTTCTCATCAATTGATTCATCTAGACCATGTAGTTGAGTAATTGAAATAATCACACTAAAATTATAAGAAGGTACAAAATCATTCCTTAATAAATTTGAGTGAATTGGATCAGGAATTGAAAAGCTGATTCAGTTATCTGAATCCAGTTGGAGGCACATCCTTGGAATGACTTAGTACAATCCAGGAAATCCAGTGGTTTATTAGGGGGAAAAAAGAGAGGGCATTTAAAAATCTAATAAAAGAGAAGTCACAAGGTTCATTAGTTATTTCAATAAATAATAATGAAAATAATACAAAAAGAGAAAACATGATAGAAGCTACATTAGAAAAAACAAAGCAAAGAATATATTGGAACTTAGAGAAGGGCATTTATACTACCACCAAAGAAGGATAAAGGAAGATGGTGGCTTAGACTTTTATGGGAATAGTTAAGTAATAAAAATTAGAATAAATGGTATTTTAATCCTTATTTTAACCTTAGGGGGAATAAAGTAAGTGCAATTTTAACATGATGAGTAGAATAATTAAGGTTTAAATAAGGTT
>PVKY010010660.1:0-12493 GCA_004027775.1 Bradypus variegatus
CTGGAGCACACTCCCCACCCTGCCTTTTTTTGTCCCTTCCTCCCTCCTGCTGCCTGGTATGTGGCTGTCACCATCTGGGACCGCAAGGATAAGGGCCCCACTTAGTGTGGAGCAGCCGGGGACTGGGCGGGGCTGGATGGGGTTGAGGCCCTGGGGGCTCTGTGGGGCTCCCTCCATCTGGCCCCCGACCACCTATCTCCAGACTTGTATAGAAATCTTCATTTGAGCCACCGTTGTTTGGGATTTTCTTTCACTCACAGCCAAACCGAATCCCAGCTATACTAGTTTCCTATTGGTGCTGTAATGAATGACCACAAGCTTAGTGCTTACAACGGACTCAGATGTGTTCTCTTGCAGCGCTGGAGATCTGAAGTCTGAAATCAGTTTCACTGGGCTAAAGCCAAGGCATCGGCAGGGCTGGTTTCTCCTGGAAGCTTCTGGGGAGAACCTGTTTCCTTCCTTCGTGAGCTTCGCGCGGCTGCCCCTCCTGCTTGGCTCGGGGTGCTCCCCCCGTCTTCCGAGACCGCCCAGCCTCTGCTCCCACCATCACTCTGCCTTCTCCTCTGATTGTGGTGCTGACTCTGCCCTCCTCCCTCTTAGAAAGACCTTTGCAGTGACATTGGGCCCACCAGATAATCCAGGCTGTGCGCCCACCTCCGAGGCCTTCACTTAGCTGCATCCACAAAGCCTCTTTTCTCTCATGGGGTAACACATGCAGGTTCTGGGCATTAGGACTTGGACTTATTGGGGTGAGGTTATCCAGCCGACCACGCTAATCCGTTCGGTTCTGTGGTCATGAGGTGGTGGGAAGGTGCAGAGTGGGGCGCAGGCCCAAGTCTGGTTCCAGAGCTCACGCCCATACCCCATTCTGCCAGCCCCTGGCTGCAGCCGGGCCCTGGGGGAGGCGGAGAATGTCAAGACCCCAGGCCCTGACTCAGGGGTGCAGAGATGTCGATGTAATATTATCTTGTCAAAGCCGGGGAGATGAAGGTTGCAGCAGGTGGAAACTGATAATGGGAATCTGAGGAAAGTAGTTTCCCTCCAACACCGTGAAGGACTTCACTGAGCCCCTGAGAATGCAGGAAGTGATGACGCCAGGCCCAGCACCCAGTCAGCTAAGGCCAAGTCGGGCTGTGGCAACAGGCAACCCGGAGAGCTCAGTGGCCTCAGCAGAGACGCTCCTGTTTATCTCCACTGTGGACCTCTGTGGTTCTAGGCTGTGTCCTCTTTATTCCACAGCCCCTCTCCAGAACATGCCAGTCTTGTAGCAGAGCTGGCCAAATTGTGTGAAGGTCCTTACCATTTCCTCTCAGGAGTGGCATTTGTCCCTTCCACGCACATTTCCTCGCCCAAGGCAAGTCAAGTGGGGGAATAGACTCCTCTTACGGGAAAGATGGTAAATAATTGGAAATGATCGTCACCTTGGGCAGTTTTTTTTCAAAACTTTATCTGTGACCTGCAGTCTATTGTTTCTCAGAAGTCATGGAAACTGGGCTTTTCCTATTGGTAGTTGTAACGCTGGCAGAAACAGTACTGATTTGTATGTTTCTATGAGTTGGGTGACTGTAGTTGTAAGGAAAACAGGGCCCTGACGCTATGAAGTTCCCACTGCAAAGCCTCGGGGGGATTCAAGAAGTGTGGTAAGCATCAGTCAGACCTGAACTCAATCCCAGATGCTCTGCTCCCTTGCTTCGTGGGTGAAGCAGGTTATTTAACCTTTGTGAGCATTAGTTTTCTCATCTGCGAAGTGGGAGCAACCCCACTCATTGGTGGCTGTGAGCTCAGCTGGGCTCAATGCCCAGTGTTCAGGAGTTGTGGGGTAAGTAATAGTAAGCAAAAACCTGCTTTTTCATGATCCACCACTGTTGTCGCAGTCACATTACAGAGCCCTCATTCATTTATTCATTCATTCATTCAACAAATGTCATGCAGGGCCTACTCTTACGAGTCAGGTGCTGCACTTGGCCCCAGGAACACAGTTTCTGCTCCCAAAGAGCAATCACAAAAGTCCTATTTTTCTCTCACAAAGGGCTGGTCAGTCTCTCTCTCCAGAGAACTGCAGAAAGATCTCAGGGTCCCTAACAGAGCCCTGCTCGGCTGTGCCCCTGCCACCATGGGGCTGTGAGCTCCGCTTCCCCGTCTATGAATCCGAAGCCCTTTGGCTCCTTGACCAGCCCTCACAGGCTCCAGGCTCAGCTGGAAGCAAATGACAGCTCCTCAGCACTTGTCAAACTCTAGAGCTCTATATACACAGGAGGAAGCATTATTGCGTTCTGAACAGTAATTGTTACATCTTAACATTTATTGAGCACTGATTGCGGGCCGGGCACTGTCCCTGGTGCCTCATTTAGACTCTTTCTTGGGATTCTCATGATATTCTAGGAGGTGAGAATTCCCCAGTTTACCGATGGAGAAACTGAGGCCCAGAGAGGTGGCCTGCAGTCCCCTACCAGCCCTTGATGACTGTACGTGCAAATGAAACTTTTCAAACCAACAGTTACTTGTGTCCAGTCTGCTGGGGCCAAGTTGAGCTGCAGTAACTAGCGACCCTGGAATGTCAGCTCCTGAGCACACCGTGGGACATGCGTCCTGCTCCACGGCCGGGAGAGACCGGAGAACCCAGAACTGAAGTCCTGGCCTTGGGGATGGGGAGGAGTATTTGGATTTGATATGATTTTTCAGTCTAGGAGATTAAAAAAGAAGAATCACCCAGATGTACTCTGAACCAATGAGAAAGAACGGACTAGAAATCTAATAATTCTGAAGCTGTTAAGAAGGGAGGCATTTAAAATAATTCATCAGGGAGATTGGGGAATTGAGTCCAGTGGGCTCAGGGAAAGTGAGGAATTTCAGTGGGGCTCATCCCAGTTGGTTCTCAGGGAGATGCATGCCAATCCTTGGAGATGCTTAATAACCCCAAAGATGGATGTCAATTGCTCACGAGGTATCATTTCACCCATGACAAACTCTGAGCTCAGACCATGTCTCCTAGAGTGGAATCCAGTATTTGCTAACAAAATGGTATGTATCAGGGGCAGCCCAGTGTAATGGCAGCTGGATGTGCTGAGCCAGGCTCCAGCGAGATCTGCCTTGGTGACCTTGGATGGTTCCCCTGAGCTCCTGCGTTCAGCGGGAAACATCAGTTGAGTAGCTTCTGTGCACGTTGAACGTCGTGGTATAGAGATGAGAACTGTGGTGCTGTCCAACCAGTTGGGGAGGCAGACGTGTAAGCCAGCAACCCCAGGCGTGAATGGGAAATGGGAAATGAATGGGCTGGACTAAATTCAACCCAAAATCTGTTGGGCACTTATGACAATTACTAGGCTAAGCATTTTAATGTCCGTTATTTAATGTGCATCATTACCTCGTGACAGCATGAAGGAGAGGTCTTTATCTTCATGTTATACCAAAGAAAATTTTGAGTCAGGGTGAGTGTGACTTTGTGCAAGAACTCAAGCGTTCCTTCCCTTCATCACCTGATTCCAAAGCAGACCTCTGCGGCCCCTTCTGGCTCCAACATCCTACCGTGCAAAGACTTTCAAAGTCCAGGACCAGTGAATCAAAGATACATTTTTAAGTGAGATTCCGAAAGCCTTGCTTAGTGAGACATTTTTCTTTTCTTTTCTACACCCCCCTGAAGGGGAATGTGACCCTTTCCTGTTTAGTTGGAGGCATCCACCTAACTACAAGGAGAATTAACATGATTGTAGGAGGGACCTGTAGAGCAGGAAGTAACCTGTTTTTAGTGTTTTACTTTGCTTCCAGAAAGGGCTCTTAGTGCCCACCTCAGGAAAAGCAGTCTGAAAGCCAAAGCTTTTGATTTGCAGGAGCTGAATTTTGTTGTGAGAAGAAAACACTCCTGGAATTCACTGTGGGAAAGGATCCCACGAGTTCAACAAAATGCTTTCCTCTGCTTCCTGGGTATCCAGCCGGACTACATTTCCCAGCTCCCCTTGCAGGCAGGTGTGGCCATGTGACTGAGTTCTGGCCAATGGAGGATGGGCAGGAGTGGCATAGGACAACTCCAGACCTGGCCTCCATGTTCTTTTCACCTCTGGCTGGCTATCATGGACACGACCTCCAGGGTAAACTTGGAACCCTCTTGTTGACGATGCTGGAACCAGGAATGGAAAGGTCCTGGATCCCTGAGTCACCACCTGGAAGAGAATCTTCTGCATCAGACTGTGGCATGATTCAGGTTAAGCCACTGAATTTTCATAGTTTTTTTGTTATAGCAACTAGTATAACTTAACCTATACATGTTTTAAAAAGGAAGGACTGAAGTAAGCTGGGAATAGAGTTAAGCCATACCAAGGGATTAGAAACATAATTGAAAAAGACCAACTCTGTGCCAGGGATAGTGGATGAGAGTCCCCTGTTCTGGAAGAGGGAAAGGTGAAAGGGAGGGTTGTGATCTAGAAGAATGTCCATCAGGCCAGGGACAAGGGGACCAGCCTGGGGGGACCATCGGAGAGAAGCAAGTTGGCAGGCAAGAACTGCTGAGCTTCCTTCAAAGCCAGGGCCAAGGAGCAAGTGGATGCCATGCCACCATCTGGGGACCACCATCGCCATTCAGGGGAAGCCTGGATACCCCCTGTGCCAAGGAGACCCATTAACTCTTCTCAGAGCTGCCAAGAGGGTGGTCCATTGGCGGTGCTGGCCAAATACTCATGGATCATCCAGCAGAAGTGAACCTCCAAGCTTTGCTGAGTCCATTCTGGGCAAACACCCACCTTTTCAATAGCTCCAGGACCCTTGAACCCCTTGGTGTCAAGAGAGAAGTGGTATATAGAAAGGAAAGCCCCGCATCCATGCCCGAATTGAGACGAGGAAGTGGGAAACACAGCCCTATGACACTAACACTGAAGTCAAACATAAAGTGTCCCAATCAGAACTCTTGATTCCAACCCCCAGGCCACCCCGAACCTGCCTATGGCCCAAATAGTAGATTAGTTCACTCACCTTACGTTCTACCTTCCTTTTCCTGTCCTTTCTTTGGACAGTTTTGGATAGAATCTACACAGTTGATTTTTTTTTAAATCTACATTTATCAGATTCCCTTGCTGCTAGGTTTCCAGATGAAATTGATGTTCCCTCCATCAGATGTGCTTGCACAAGACTTGGATTTGGAATGAAATTAAGAGGAAGAGAGGCACATGAAGCCTTCACTCTGCAGGCAGTGTGTTCCTAGAGTCAGCAGGTGGGACAGTGGATTCTTCCATCACCATCTTCCTGGTTTTGACTAAATAGTGTTTCCCTTGGTGGCCCATGTAAATGATGTTGCTCTGGAAGCCACTTCTCCTCCTCCAGATGTCCTGGAGATTTTGTATGCATCTACTTCCCCTATTTAATTGCTTTCTTCTTAAAATGTGTGGGAGGCTTTCTGTGTCCTGCACCTGAATGCTGAAATACTGCTTCTCTCCTAGTCTTATCCACCAAGGCAAATGCACATCCAATACCTGAAAATCATCATCAGTTCCCATCATTCTGTCACCACTCCTGCATCCAGGCCATCCGCAAGTCTCATCTCCTCTCCTTCCAAAACCCTCCCCAAGTCTGGCCACCTCACCACCTCATGGGGCCCTCCCAGGACCTCCCAGACATGGCCCTAGGAGACAGTAGCACATGGTGGCCATGAGCGTGCTTTTTTTGTTTTCTCCTCCTCCTCCTCCTCCTCCCCGCTCCTCCTCCTCACCCCCCCCCTCCTTCTTCTTTTTAAAGACATTACACACTTTAATTGAATGGTTATTTTAAAAGTAGAAAACAATTATAAAAATCCAGTTGCCATATTAGAGGACTTTATACATTACATTGAAATGTCCTATTTTATATCCATGGTCTGAAATTTGTTTCTCACTCGAGAAAATAGATTTATTCATAAATATTTATTATATCTTTTGCTGGAAACAGAAGAAATAGTTTTTTCTTTGACAGAATTGTCCCAGGGGAACAAAACCAATGCTTTCCCAAATTAGAGCACACATCACCCTGAAATGTTGCTGTGCGGTAATTAGGATACAGTAGCAGTCTTTTAGTTTAGATTTCATAAAAGCTATTGTTAAGAAGGTGGTTCTTAACCATCTATCATCCTCTCTCACTTCATACTTGCTTGGTGCTCTCTTTGTTCCCTCTTTTTGTCTCTGATAGTCCATTCTCTGAACAACTGCCAGAGTGTTCTCTTTTCCTGTGATGCTAAGCAATCTTTTTTATTTTTTAATTTATATACAGAAAATTTCACTTTTGTGGGGGGAGTACAGTTCTGTGTGCTGTGTAGCCATCATGGTCAGATCACAATCGGGATACAGAGAACAGTTTCATCACCACCACCCCCAAATTCTCTCTTGTTTTCCCTTTGTGATGAAATCAAAACATGTCATGTAAAAATGTGGTACACAAATGTTCATAGAAGCATTATTCGTAATAGCCATAAAGTACAAACAACCCAAATATCCATCAACTGATAAATAGATAAATAAAATGTGGTAAATCCATCCAAAGGAATCTATTCAGCCATATGCTACAATGTAGATGAGCCTTGAAAATAGTATTCTAAGTGAAAAAAGCCAGACACAAAAGGCCATGTATTGTATAATTCCATTTATATGAAATATGCAGAATAGGCAAATTTATAGAGATTTGTGGATTAGTGATTGCCTAGTGTTGGGATATGGGGATGGGTTAAGGGGTGATGGCTCAAGATAAGGGGTTTCTTTTGAAGGTAAAGAAAATGTTCTAAAATTGTGATGATGGTTGTAAAAGTCTGTGAATATACTAAAAACCATTGGGTTGTACACATTAAATGGATCAATTATGTGGTATGTGAATTATATCTCAATAAAGCTATTTATTACCTAAAAAACAATTGACCATACTTGTGTGGTTCTGCCTCTGAACTCTCCATTCTGTTCCATTGACCTACGTGTCTATCTTTTCACCAATTCCTCACTGTTTTTATTACTCTAGTTTTATAGTTAAGTGTTAAAATCAGATAGTATCAGTCTTCTATCTCTGTTCTCCTTTTTCAAAGTTGTTTTGCCTATTTTATTTCTTTTCTTTTCCGTAGAATTTTAGAATCAGATTGTCAATAACTACAAAAAATCCTGCTGGGATTTTGATTGGGAAGCATTCAATCTATATATCAATTTGGGGAGAATTGACATCTTAACAGTGTCTACTCTGCCAATCCATAAACACAGCATATCTCTTCATTTACTTAGGTCTTCTTTCATCAATGTTTTGTGGCTTTTGACAGAAAGATCCCATACATATTTTGTTACAGTCATGTCTAAGTATTTCTTTTGGGGGAGAGCACTTATAAATGGTACTATTTTTAAAGTGTCCATTTCTAATTGTTTATTTCTAGTGTATAGAAATATGCCTGAATTTTGTACATTGAACCTGCATCCTGTAGCCTTGCTAAAGCACTTATTAATGCCAGAAGTTTTTTTTTTATAGATTCCTTAGTGTCTTCTAGGAGGATAATCATATTGTCTACAAATAGTGATAGATTTTTTCCCCTTTCCAAATGATATGCCTTTTATTTCTTTTTCTTGCTTTATTGCATTGTCTAGGACTTCTATTATGATGCTGAATGGGAGGGGTGAGAGCATACATCCTCACCTTCTCCCATTCTTAGGAGGAAAGCATTCAGTTTTTTACCATTAAATGTGATGTTAATTGTAGGTTTTTTGTAGAGAAATGTATAGTTATGATATATTATTCTTTTTATATATTGCTGCATTTAATTTGCTAATATTTTGTCAATTTTTACATCTATGTCCATGAAGGATTCTTGCTCTGTAGTTTTCTTTTCTTGTAGAGCCATTGTCTGGTTTTGGTATCAAAGTAAAACTGGGGGACGTGTTCCTTCTTTTATTTTCTCAAAGAGACTCTGTAGAACAATTACTATTTTCCCTTAAATCCTTAGTAGAGTTTGCCAATGAACCCACTTGGATTTTTCATTGTTGTATGCTTTTAACTTTGAACTCAATTTCTTTAATAGATACAAGGCTCTTTAGATTCTCTAGTTCTTTTTGCATGAGTTTCAGTACTTTGTGGATTTCAAGCATTTGGTCCATTTATCTATACTGCCGAATTTATGAGACTAGAGTTGTTCACATCGTCCTGTTAAGGTCTACGGCTCTGTAATGATAACCCCTCTTCCATTCTGGATACTAATAATGTGTGTCTCTTCTCTTTTTTCTTGGTCAGTCTGGCTGGCAGTTTCTGTCTCCCTCTAACCCTTGCTGAAAATCTCTAGATCTCGGGCCTTCTCTCTCTCCCTCTGACCCAGTGACTCTCTTGGGCCTCTGTGCTTGTGGGTGCTCCTGCTCACATCCTACGGCATCTGGGATCTTTGGCGTTAGATGGGCCCTCATGTGATTTCTGGTTGAAGCTGCTTCCTAGGTCTGGCCAAGGATGACTCCAGCTGGCAGTCAGGTAGCCTCAGGGTGACTGCTCACTCGTTATGCATTGAATTGTGCCCCCCAAAAGATATGTTGAAGTCCTAATTCCCAGTATCTCAGAATGTGACCTTATTTGGAAATAGGGTCATTCCAGATGGAATTAGGCACATTCAAATGAGGTCATAACAGAATGAGGTGGCCACTTAATCTAATGTGATTGTGTCCTTTTAAGAAGTGGAGAACTGGCCCCAGATAGACAGACACAGGGGAAAGCGCTGTATGATGCTGGCAAACCACCAGAAACTGGAAGAAGCAAGAAAGGATTCTCCCCTACAGGTTTCAGAAGGGATATGGTCCTGCCACAATGTAATTTCAGACTCTGGCTTCCAGAACCATGGGAGAATAAATGTCTGTTGTTTGAAGCCGCTCTGTTATGGCAGCCACAGGAATCTAAGATACTGCATCATCTTTTTCTACTGTTGGCCACCGTCCTTGTCAAGGGTAATGACAGCTACTACTTACCAACAGTCATCAGGGAACTGCTACTTGGCATCCCTCATCCCATGTGGCAAGTTTGGGGAGAGACCCCCTCTGTGACTATAGCAGCCACTTCCCTGAGCCCCTCTTCTGCAGAGCTCCTTCTGTCCCCTGGTGTTCCTGGGTTGACCTGTGGGGGGGGGCATGGGGAGGAGGTACCAGCTCCAGGGTCTGCCCACCGACAAGAGCCCAGCTCTGCCCTCACTGGCTGTGTGACCTTGCAGAAGTTCCTAAAACTCTCTGAGCCTGTTTCCTCTTCTAGGAAATGAACAGGAGAAGAGCATCCATCTCCTCGGGAGGTTGTGAGGATTGAGTTGGAATCACCGTGTGGCTGGCACATAGTAAGAGCTCAGTGAGCGCTCGCTGGAGCTGTTAATCTGGCACTAGTCTCTGAGGAAGCACACTTCTTTGCTTCTGACATTTCTCTTTTCCAGACCCTCTTGGCACCTACGACCATTAACAGCAAGCTTGTTTCTTCCTTCCTAACCTCATGTCTTCTGGGTCACCCCCACCCCCTCCAGGACCTGTGCCGCTTCAAATGTGGGGCCAGGACTGGCCCTGGGTCTGGATGCTGTGAGGAGGGCAGCTTACAGAGGCCTTTGGGGTACCAAGGAAAGAGCAGCTACAGGCAAGAGCCTGTGGAGACAGAGGCACCCTGTGGAAGGGCAGGGAGAACATTCCAGAGGAAGTGGGTCATTGGAACATCTGAGCAGGGCTTGGTGGAGCATGTGGGAAGGCAGCTGAGGCCAAACCAGGAAGGGCCTTTAAGGCCAGCTGTGGTCAGCCAAATAGTGGCCCCCAAGGATAGCCACACCCTAATCCCTGCAACCGCGAATGTGTTCCCTTACATAGCAGAGGGACTTTGCAGATGTGATTGAGGGCCACAAGATAGGGAGCTTAGCCTGGATCATCCCAGCAGGCCCTGAATGCAGTCACAACTGCACTGTCACGGGAGAAGCAGGCAATGCAATGACTGAAGCGGGACGCTCCACTGCTGGCTCTGAAGGCGGAGGAAGGGGCCTTGGACCAAGCAATGCAAGGACTGAAGTTCTAGGAGCTGGAAAAGGTGAGGAAACAGGTGCCTTCTCCAGAAGGATCAAGGGTTTGGCCCTACGAAACTGATTTTGGACTTCTGACCTCCAGAAGTGTGAGAGAAAAAATCTGTGTTATTTTAAGCCACCTAGTTTGTGGTAATTGGTCACAGCAGCTGTGAGAAGTGAATACACAGAGGGATAAGGAGTATTTTAGGTTCATTCGAGGGCATGTGCCTCAGGGAAGCATTCCGAGCAGGGATGTGGCACATCCAGGCGTCTTGGGACAATCCTGCTGCTGGGGACGGTATGGAGGAGAGGCTTCTTTGGTGGCTGAGCTGGGAGCAGAGGGTCCTGTATTCAGTAGGTACATATATCACCTCTGTGCACCCTCCACCCCCTGCTCGAGGTTAGCTCCCTCTGCCCCCTATCGGCACCTATGGAAGCCATCTTATCTGCCCCCCAGGCCCACGCCACCCTACCGCACCTCCATGCCTTTGCTCATACTGGCTGCAGCGCCTCCAGTAGCCCCTGTTTTCTTCCAGATGAGCTCCTACCCATCCCTCAGGGCCCAGCATGAATGCCCTTCCCCCGAGGAAGTCACCCCTCCTTGCTACGTGTGCTTCCCCCTGTTGGCTGAGCACTTACCGTGGGCCAGGCGCCATTCTAGCCTTTCCATACATCAGTAGGTTGAATCCAATGAAACCACCAATATCTGATGATTTCTGACTTCTTAAAATAGCCATTTAACATGGTTCAGAGTAATACTTCAGTTAATCCTTAAAATAATTGTAGAAGTTAGGGGCTATTTTACAAGTGATGAAAGCTCCTAGATTCAGGAAATTGCCCAAACTCACAAAGTTTACGTATTCATTTCTTGAGACTGCTGTTAACAAATTAGCACAAACTTAGTGGTTTGAAACAACAGAAATCTGTTCTCTCAGAGTTCGGAAGGCCAAGATTGAGGTGTTGACTGGCTGTGCACCCTATGAAAGCTCTTGGGGAGAGCCCTTTCTTGCCTCTTTCCAGCTTCTGATGGCTCCTGACAACTGTTGGCACTCCTTGGCTTGTGGCCACATCCCCCAGTCTCTGTCTTCGTCTTCCCAGAAGCTCCTGCTCTCTGAGTGTCTCCTTCCTGTTCCTTTCAAATCTCTCCTGGCCTTTCTTTTATAAGGATGGTGGTAAGTGATTTCAGACCTGCCCGGGTAATCTGGGATGATCTGATCTCAAAATCCCTAATCCCATCACAAAGACCATTTCTCCAAGGCAGCAAGCACCCACAGACGCCAGGGGCTATGCATGGACACACCTTTCTGAGGTCACCACCCAAGCACAACAGCTTGTAAGTGCTTTCGCTGGGATTTGAACCCAGGCCGCTTGGCTCCTGACCCCACACTCACATCCATACTAATGCCTTAGTCACCTGGTTGGAGCTTGTTTCTGCTTCCTACCCCTAAGGCCCCATGTGGGTACTTAGCCGGGGTCAGGACTTAGGTACCAGATAAACCTGCAGCCTCTCCCACTCTCTTCCCAGGGCTCCCACCATCCCCACCACAGGCTTGGTGTCTGTAAGACAGCTGGAAGATGTTTCTTACTACTTTGATTTCTTGTCATAAAACAAGTCTAAAGATAATAAACATTCACTGCTCCTTGTTGAAGAATTCCACAAGCCACGTGCAGGAGGATCTTGTGTTGACAAGTGAGCAGATTTTTGGGTGGCGAATATTTAATCGGCAGGCATTCTGTGGGCAGCCCCCATGAGCCAGGTGCAGCAGTGACACGGGCCGAGTCCGCGCTTGCAGGAGGGGGTGCCCTGCCCATGGGGCGGAGGTGACGGGGCACAGATGAAGAGAACGAGAGAACTGAGCAGGGGGAGCCATGGCAGGCTGAATTACGGACCCTGGTGAAAGATGTGTTCTTACCTTCATGCGTGCCCCGTGGGTGTGAACCCATTTATAAACAGTAGCTTTGTGGTAAGCTGCGTGGCTATGTGGACTCATTTCTGAACGGATCTTCAAGGTCCCCTTTGGGTCCAGCTGAATCAGGTTGGTCTTAACCCATATTCCTGGAGGCCTGACAAAGAGAAGAACCTGGGAGCCAGGAATCCCGGAAGGCCACTCAGGGAGAAGCTGGGAGTCAGTGGTAGCTGGGAGAGCAGACACCATATGACAGGAGGCACAGATGCAAGCCAAGGAACCCCAGGGATTGCTGGAAGGGCCACAGACTTTGGGGAGAAAGCATGGCCTTGCCACCACCTTGGTTTTGGACTTCTAGCCTCTGAAACCATGAGCCAATGAACACTTCTTGTTTCAGGCAACCTTTTGAGTAGTATTTGTCATAGTAGCCAGAAACTCAGACAGGACCCATTTCCAGAGAAGGGCTAACTATTGTGTCCTCCCTGACTGCACCAAATTCCTTCTGCACTCTTTGTTGGAAGTATCATTATTCCCATTTTACAAAAGAAGGGAGGTATTCAGAGAGGGTGAGTACATGGCCCAGGTCACATAGCAGCAAGCAGTC
>PVKY010010661.1:0-12488 GCA_004027775.1 Bradypus variegatus
TGGCTTCATTCCTCTCTAGGCTTCAGCTCCTCAAAAATGTCACTCTCAGTTGCTCTTGGGGTGTTTGTCCTCTCAGCTTCTCTGGAGCAACAGTCTGCTTTCAACAGCTGTGTTCAAACTGTCTCTCATCTGCAGCTACTCTCTCAGCTTCTGTGCATTTTTCAAAGTATCCCTCTTGGCTGTAGCAAGCTTGCTCCTGTCTGAGCTTATATAGTGCTCCAGTAAACTAATCAAGGCCCACACTGAAGGGTGGGGCCACACCTCCATGGAAATTATCCAATCAGAGTTATTACCCACAGTTGGGTGGGGCGCATCTCCATGGAAACAACCTAATCCAAATGTTCCAACTTAATCTCCACTAATATGTCTGCCACCACAAGATTGCATAAAAGAACATGGCTTTTTCTGGGGGACATAATATATACAAACCAGTACATCCAGCTTCTGGCTGCTCACTCTATAGCTTTATCTCTCTCTTTCAATTTTACTCCCCTTTTAAAGGGCTCCGTAATAGGATTAAGACCCATCCAGATTGAGGTGAGCCACACCTTCTTAACTGAAGTAACCTCGTCCAGAGGTCCCACTCATGAGTCCCCACCCACAGGCGTGGATTAGTTTTAGGAACATGTTTATCTGGGGTACATACAGCCCCTGACCACCACACTGCTATTCCTGGTTGACTGAAACAAATGATCTGCTCTGACACAGCCCACAGGTATCATGTCCCTGCTTCCTCCAACATAGAGTCATTCCATTTCCAAAATAGGAGGAATTTGGAGATTTGGTCCAATTCCTTAACATACAGAGGAGAAAACAAGGCCCAGTGTCCCTTTCCCCTGACCGCCAGCCTGGGGGTTCCATTCACACCCCTGTGGCAGGAGAGCCTGCAGCGCAGGCTTTTGGTCTCTTCTCCATCCAAACGCCCTCCGAAGGTCTAGTCTTAAGACTTTAAAGACCATCTAAATCAGCAACTCTAAACCAGGGGCAACATTGGCCTCTGGAGGACATTCGGCAATGTCTGGAGACAATTTTGACTGCCACAACCAGAGGGAGGTGGGGCATGTAGCAGGTAGAGGCCAGGGTTGCTGCTAAAGATCCTGCAATGCCCAGGACAGTCCCCACAATGACACGATTTCCAGCCCAAAATGTGAGTAACACCAAGGCTGAGGGTCTCCGGTCTAGGTGCCAACGACTCAAATCTCCATCTCGAGCTGCTGCAGTTAACAGACCACTCACAACTTAGGGCCTCAAAAAACCGCAGTCATTTATGTAGCTCATGACTCTGCCATTTGGACAGGGCTCAGCGACGAAGGCTTATCTCTGCCCCTTCGCGTCTGTGGACTCAGCTGGGGAGACGTGCAGACTGGGTTGGAGAGTGACAGCTGGGCCTGGCGTTAGCCGAAGGCTGTTCACGCTCGTGGCTGGCTGTTGGTACAGCTCCCATCCGGGGCCTCGGGCGGGGCTGCCTGCTGGAACACTTAGCAGAGCCTCCTGGGGCTCCTTCTCAGCACGGTGGCTCGGTTCCAGCACTGAGCATCCCAAGGAAAAGAGCCAGGTACAGGCTGTGCCACCTTTGGACCTTGAGAAGAACCATGGAGTTCCTTCTGCCGTACTTTATTTGCCATTATTCATTCATGATGTCATTAAGTCATCCATTAGCAAATACTGCTAAGTTAAATACTATACGCAAGGCACTCTTCTGGTGGTGGAGCTACCAAAAACCTCTGCCTTCCAGGCATTTGCACGCTAGTAGAGGAGATAGGCAATACATGTGTAAAATATATAGTGTTCTAAGTAGTGAAAAAATGCAAGGATAAAATCATAGTGGGACTTTGTTTTACAAATCTAACAAAGTGCTCGAGCAAGATCTTATGAATAAGGTGACACATGAACAGACAAGGCAGGCGAGGCCTGGGGAAGGAGCATTCTAGACCCAGGGGGCGGCACATGCAAAGGCCCTGAGGCAGCAGCTTGCTTGGCATGCTCAGGGACAGCAAGGGTTGCAAGGGGTGGAGGGAGAGGGAAGGGGCTTGCTGCCTGTCTGCTCTTTGTGTACCTGGAAACCCCTCTTTCCATTGTGAATTGGAGTTTAGAGAAGTCAGGCTGTGTCATTACAAAATCGAGGTTAGTGTACAGTGCCTGGCAGGAAACCAGAGTAAGGAGTTTATATTCCCATTTTCTGTAGGCCTCAAAAATCCAGGGGAGAGGGGTTGTGGAAGGAAAGAGGACGTCCTCTCCTTGCCACACCTTACATGTTTATAAGTTAAAATTTTACTCTAGGCTCCACATCTGGTCCCTGGAAGAAAAATTTTTAAGTCCCCTCCTTCTCTGGGATACAGGAGAGTGCTCTTTCACATCAGGCGAGGGCCATGTCCCTGTAAACATTTTTCTCCTTGTGGAAAGTGACTTCCACACTGGTTTGGGGCATGGGCAAGGTGGACATTGCTGCCCCAGGGTTTGTGGCTCTTTCCCATCACACATGGCTGCTGTCCTGTACTTGGCCCTTGATGGCAGTGGTTCGAGCCTCCTGCTTCCACAGGGCTGGGTGACCAGATCTGTGGGAGCAGCAGGGAGAACACAAAGGTCGCCTTTTCCTCTCCTGAACCACTTGTATTTCTTTACTCCTGGAATAATCCGATCCTGCCCCGGCAAGAGTCAGGGAGTTGAAGACTCCAGGGACAATGGAAGCAGATAACTGGGCTAGGGTTATGTGCGAGTCAGATCCTGACCCTGAGAAAAGGGAGATGGAGAGGGTAGGACGTGGGTGGCCATGAGCTACGAGGAGAGTGCCTTCATCATCTCATGCTTTCTCCCTTAGGTGGCCTTAGAAATGCTTTTCACTGGGGAGCCCATTTCGGCTCAGGAGGCCTTGCGCTACGGGCTGCTCAGCAGAGTGGTGCCAGAGGGGCAGCTGGAGGAAGAGACCATGAGAATAGCCAGGAAGATCGCCTCCTTGAGCCGCCCGGTGGTGTCTTTGGGCAAAGCCGCTTTCTACACGCAGCTGCCAAAGGACCTTAGAACGGCCTACTGCCTCACCTCCCAGGCCATGGTAGACAACCTGGCCCTCCATGACGCCCAGGAGGGGATCCAGGCCTTCCTCCAGAAGAGGAAGCCCATCTGGCTGCATTGAGCTGGTCCAAGCAGAGCCACGGAGGAGGGGTGGGCCCCATGGGCGGTGCTCAGGGACCCTGATTCCCACCCACCACAGTGCCTCCTGATTGTAACTGAGGACTGCCTGCTGTTACAACTCTGGTAGTGGTTTCACTGCCTGTGGTCTGTGTTAAAAACCACAATTCTGATTCCGTGGGTAGAGAATGCAGTGGAGATTCAGATGAAGCGCTAATTGAAGTGGAAAGTCCAGGAACACCTATGCTGTCATGGAAGCCCTGGCATTTGCTATACTCCTCCTTCCCAGGACTTTACATGAGGGATTGCCCGTGTGAGGTAAGAGAAGGCGGTGGAAAATTGAGGCGTGAAAGGAGGACACCAACCGGACCCTGTTAGCAGAAGCGTCCTCTCAGGTGGAATTCATTTCGGTTGCTCAAGAGAGGGGAAACATTTCAGATCCCCACGAGATATTCTCCACTTCTCCACACTGAAAATCTTTTTGGGTACTCCTGAGAAATAACCATGCCTATAGCTTTGGAATAATTCTTATGTGATTTACGTAGATTAAGTATTTATAGAGACTGATGATTTTATCTTCCCAGCCAGACTTCAAGCTCTTCGTGGAAAGAAAGAAAAAAAAAATCAGTTAATTCTTTCTTTGTGTGCCCACAAGGATGGGCATGCAGTGGGTGCCTGACATTTCTCTAATGAATGTCCCCACCATCCGGCTGCTGCAGGAGCAGACCCTGGACTAACCCCGAGGACGCCAGTCCTGGGCAGAGGTGGAAGAAGGCAGTAGGCTTGCTCCTACCTGCTGGGAACCCTCTCCTCTGCTGCTGTACAACTTGGTGAATGTCGTTAATGCCACAATTAATTAATGGTTAAAATGGCAGATTTTGTTATGTAGACATTATCACAATAAAATTTTAAAAATAAGAAAAGAATTACCCCATGGTTGATTGAATTATGGACCCCAACATAGACATGTACTTAATCCGCGCCCCTGTGGGTGTGAGCCCCTGGTAAAGAGGACCTCTCAGAGGTGTTATTATTAGTTAAGGTGCAGCCAGCTGAAGCAGAGTGGGTCCTAACCCATGTTACTGGTGGCCTTATAAAGAGAACCTGGAAGTCCCAGAGACCAGAAAGGAGGCAACACTGCCATGTGATGACTTGCAAACCAAGGAACCCTGAGTTTTTGCTGCAGCCAGCACCAGAAGGCTACAAACTCGCCCAGAGAAAGCCAGCCTTGCCAGTGCCTTGGTTTTGGACTTCCTTCGAGCCTCAAATCCAAGAGCCAGTAAACGCTTGTGGTTAAGCCAACCCACTGTGTGTTATTTGCCCTAGCAGCCCGGCAAACTAAGGCCAGCCTCCTCTGGACCCTTGTCCATACTCTGCTCAGCTCCAGTAAAGAATCCAAGCCAGTATCAGACACTGGAGCCCCTGACTGCACAGATGAGGACCTCAACAGGTCACTTCCTGGCCCCTGGTCTAACATGGCCCCAGAATCTCCCATCCTCCAGCTTGCCCAGAAGGCTGGTCTTTTTCTGTAAAGCCAATTTACTTCCCCTAAGAGTAGAGGAGACCACTGCTTTGATTGGTGCTGTCACTGGGGAGAGAGGACCCAAGGCTGTCCCCTGGTTTCTTCACTAGTGTGCGGGCCCCGATCTTGTGCAATGGGTGTCCCCCAGCATTGTCACCGGATCCTGCTGCAATAGGCAATTTTTTCTTTCTCAGAGTTTAGAAGGATCAAGTGGGACTTGTTCTCAAAAAGGAGGAATTTGCTACTCAGAGTGCTGCGTGCAAACAGAACACTGAATAGAGCCCCTGTTTTTTGCACACCACGTAGCACTGGCACTGTGTGCGTGCCCTCGGCATCCAGCGGCTGCTGCACTATCGCCCTTGTATAGGTGAGTGGCTGAGACTCAGGTTACGTACTCTGTCCAAGGTCAGACAACTGAGACTGTGCGGAGTGAGGATCCCTGAGCCCCTCTGCGTGATGATAAAGCCCTGGATAATCTCCCCGCAGCCGCACTGCCACAGGGAGACCCAGGGCTGGCACTGCCACAGGGAGACCCAGGGCTGGCGTGAGGCCAGCCTGGGATCAGCAAGCCTGAGCAGTGACTCTCCAAACCAGGAACGGGGGAAGTGTTCGTTGCTACAGAACTTTGCCAGTACACAGGGGACGTCAGCTTTGATGACTGGCAGACCACCAGCGGAGTATTGACTACTGAGCTGATAAACATCCGCTGATGTCTCTAACTAGGCCAGGAAGGACTGGCAGTCCTGGTTGGCTCAGAGGTGACAGGCCAGTGGGCCACATAGCACGCAGCCCTCTCCAGCTGGCCTGCCATGGGGACCACTGCCACGTAGATGCCAGGTCACACAGGGCAGACAAGAGAAACGGATTTAAATAAGCCTTTGCACACATTTGGCAAATGAAAACAGTTAACTTTCCAGATTCTGAATATGTGCTATGCCCTCTAACTATGAAAGCCCCATTCTCTAGGGTGGCTTCCCAACCTGGGAGCTACAGGCACCCAGGGACTCGGTGCACGTTTTACTAGTAGCCCATGCAGAGAATGATCCAGAAGGAAAATGTGCTGCCCACCCTCTGAAGCCATATAATTCAGCCCCAAGGCAAGTTTAATTTTTTTGTTGTTTGTTTGTATCTCTGCTTCCTTCCACCAGGGCATTGAATGAGATTCTCTGACAACCGTGTGCATTGATGGCCTTTGGGAAGCCTCGTGTGTTCATCTTTTCCTCTGTACCAATCACTTCCCGGGTTGCTGAGCCCCATGGGCTCGACCCAGCAGGCCCAGGGCCTAGAGAGTAAATGAAATGGGTATTTACTTCACCTATCCTGGGTGGGGTCATGCAGAAGGTTTCCTTGACCCCTGGAGAATATTGACAAATGGGGTGAATGACAGCACTAGCTCCCTGATTTACTTCACACCAATCACTGGGTTTTGGGGGCAGTTACCAAGTGAGAGCACCTGGTGATTTAGTGAGCCTGAAGTTGTGCCAGGCAGCCCTACAAAGTATATTTTATTATCCCCATGCTATGTTCAAGGTTCAGAGAGGTAAGGGCCTTTGCCCAGGGCCACCCAGCCAGGAGTAGCCAGGCTGGAACATGGGTCAGGATGTGCAAGATTCTGAGGCCTGCGTCCTGACTACCACCCCATAGTCTTCCCAATAAGTGGAAAAGATCACTGTTCTGGCTTGGAGAGATGACAACTGACATGCTCAGAGGACATGAATCCTAAATGGCATGGCCTAGGTTCATGTACAAAGGGGACCTGGGGCAAAACACTGATCTGAACATCAGGAAACCCAAGCTCTAGCCCCAGGTTTACCACAAACTGGTCTGAATGTGTATCAGTTTTCTAAGTACCCGGTTTCCCCTTCTGTAATGACGGCACCTTCAGACTCTGCTGTCCTTTTAGTTCTTACCTTCTGGATTATACAATACTGGGATTTGGCAACCTGCCATCAGACTTGAAACACACAGTTTTTGCACAAATAAAATGTTCTTATACAAATAGAGAAAATGAGGCAATTTACCCCGAGAAGTGGCATATACTGAGAACACATGATTACACTGGAGAGTGGAAATCCATTATGGGCCTAGGAGCTTTTTGGAACACACCCTAAACTTTCTGAAGATGTCGTGTACATCTAGGAAGACCATGGGGTAGGCCTCCATTGCAATTGGCAATCACACTTAAATTGATCTGGGTGTTCCCAGCAGCCCTTCCATTGTGCAGCCAGCTCCCTTTCTTCTCTCCTTCCTGTAAAATCCCATTTTGCTAAGAGTCGTTATTTCTAAAAGTGTGGCCCATGCATCAATTACATCAAAATGCCTGAATTGTTAAAGATTCCTGGGCTTCATTCCAGACCTACTGAATCAGAAATTCTTATTTCTGGATTCCAAAAATGTGCATTTAAGAACAGATTTCCTGAAATGAGGGACATTACTACCAACCTTAGAAAATGAAAAGGATTATTACAGGATACTATAAACAATTGTAGGCCAACAGATTAAACAACCTAGATGAAATGGACAAATTCTAGAAATACAGTAGCTACCTACACAGACTCAAGAAGAAATAGAAGTTCTCAACAGACTCATGACAAGTAAGGAGATTGAATCAGGAATCAAAGCCTCCCAACAAAGACAAGTCTGTGATCAGATGGCTTCACTGGTGAACGTTAGCAAACATTCCAAGAAGAACTAACACCAATCCTTCTCAAAAATTTGAAGAGGAGGGAACACTTCCAAACTCATTCTGTGAGGTCAGCATCATCCAAATACCAAAGCCAGATAAAGATAGCAAAATAAAAGAAAATTAAAGCCCCAAATCCCCCATCAATAAAGATGCAAAAATGCTCAACAAAATAGAAGCAAACCAAATCCAACAGTACATTAAGGATTATACACTTTGATCAAGTGGAGTTTATCCCAGGAATGCAAGAGTTCAGCAATAGAATATCAATCAATATTATATGCCACAGTAATAGACTGAAGAGAAAAAACACATTTTCATTTGATGCAGAAAGGGCATATGACAAAATGTAGCACCCTTTCTTGATAAAAAATATTCAAGAAACACAGGGTAGAAGGGAATTTTCTCAACATGATGTAGGGCATATATGAAAAACCCACAGCTAACATCATACTCATTGGTGAAAGGGCTTTTCCCCTAAAATCAAGAAAAAGGTAAAAGATGTCCACTGTCATCACTGCTATTCAGTATTGTACTAGAAGTTCTAGCTACAGCATTTAAGCATGAAAATGAAATGAGATATCCAAATTGGAGAGGAAGAAGTAAAACTATTCACAGATAGCATTATCCTATATATATATAGAAAATCCCAAAGAATCCACAAGAAAGCTACCAGAGCTGATAAATGTATTCAGCAAAGTGGCAGGGTACACGATCAACATGTAAAAATCTGTGGTGTTTATATACGCCAGCAAAGAACAATCCACTGATTTTGCATCTTCAAGAGATGTGCAGCGCCCTCCCGCTGCTCCTTCACCAGCTTGATATATGCTACAACATGGGTGTGTCTTGAAGACATCATATTGAAGTAAGCCAGACACAAAAGGACACATATTTCACTTATATGAAATACTCAGAATATGCAAATTCTTAGAGACAGAAAGTAGATTACAGGTTAATAGAGGCAGGGGAAGGGGAATGGGGAGTTACTGCTTCATGAGTACAGAGCTTCTGTTTGGGTTGATGGAAAAGTTCACTAATAGATGGTGTTGATAATAACACAACACTATGAATGTATATAATGCCCCTGAATTATGTATTTAAAAGTGGTTAATATGGGAAATTTTGTGTTCTGTATATGTTATGATAATTATATATATTTTTATATGTGTTATTTGATAGTCTAGATTAAGTAGATGCTTTCCTATGGGAAAATTCTAAATTTGGTACAAGAAGAATTAGAAAGTATTTAATAGGCTAATAGGAGAAAAGTGTGTCAAAAATTATTCCGTAAAAAGGCACCAGGCCTACATTGTTTCATAAGTAAGTTCTACAAAATTTTCCAAGAAGACACATACAAAAGCAAATGATAAGCTAGAATCACATATGAAGACAAATACAGAGTTTGTCTTCAGAATGCACTAATCTACTATCTACCCCTACAGATTTGCTTATTCTGGACATTTCCAAGAAATGGAAGGATACAGTGATATTTGGTGTCTGTGCTCGTTTGAAACTGTTACATACCCCAGGAAAGACTATGTCCTTGAATGCAATCTTGTGAGGGCAGACGTACTGTGGGGCCTTTTGATTAGTTTGTTTCCATGGAGGTGTGACCCACCCAACTGTGGGCCAGACCTTTGAGTAGATTCTTATCATGGAGATGTGACCCCACCCATTCAGGGTGGGTCTTAATTAGATCACGAGTCCTTAAGGCTGCTGAGAGCCCGCACAGTCCCAGATGTTTGAAGATGCTGAGAGATGCAGACAGAAGGATATTTGGAGATGCTAAGCTAAGAGATGAAGCCCAGAGTTCGCCCCGGAGAAGCTAAGAGAGGACCCCCAGATGCTTAGAGAGAAATGCCCCAGGAGAAGCAAGCAGAGAGCTGAGAGAAGCTAAGAGAGACAGAAGCCCAGAGACATTTTGAAGAAAGCCATTTTTTTTCTGATAAAGGCTTTACTGACAACTTTCAATAAAAAATACAGAACACAGTAGACAGTATCTTGTGCACCAGAAACCAAGGTAACAAGAGTTCCTTCTCATGGCCACTGAAAAAAGAAAAACCCCAAACCTAACAACTTAGTTTTGGTTGTGAACAGGACTTCTGGTCCCCCACCAAATGAGCCAAAATAACCCAGCAGAAGATTCAAACCTAGGCTGTAGGATAGGGAGGGCATCAGATTTTAAAGTAACTGCTTTTGTGACACAAAGAAACACGGAGTAAGAAAAGGCAGGTGTGAGCTAGGGAGTATCTCTTACAATGACTGTCACCATGTGCTCTTCTTCCAGCTTGCCCAGGGTCCTCAGTGCTGACAGGAGGTACTGCTGTGAGAAGTCGCGGGGTGGGAAGGCGTAGAGCATGCCCGAGCTGCCTCTGCCCTTGGACCCACCCACTGGCAGGCGGATCACCCCTGCAGCCTGCTTCTGTTCAAGTAGACCAGGCTCCCAAGAAGCCATCTCTAGGCCCGGCTACACCATGGGCTTTCCCTCAGCGCCAGACCACGCAGTGTGTGGCTGTCAGGGCTCCCCTGCTTGATGCGTCGCGTGACCTCATCGAGCTTGGGCTGGTCCAGTAAAAGATGTTGGGCAATCTTCAGCTGGGTCAGCTTTACTCCCCGAGGTGTGGTCTTTAAGGAGACCACGGATAACTCCCTGGTCCCCTTCTAGAATGTGTATAGATGTTGAGAAGCAGCTGTTTTTTTTAACACAAGATGCATGTTCCAACCCATCTGTAGTGTCTGGGCTTACTCTGGAAGATTCTTTAGCTTTTTGGTCTCGTTTTGGCTCTGCGAGCAGCTTGGGTTCAGCCTCAGTGGTCCGATGATTGTGCTCACCATCTCGTTTTCTTCCCATGGGAAGAGCCTGGAGCCTCTTGGTGGTGGTGGTGCTTCTGCTCCTCAGCCCTATGTCTGCTATTGTTGAGGGAGTTGCTGCTCAACTCCTTGGTTCCTTAACGAGTGGTTTTCCTTGCAGCTGTGCTCAGGGGTGCGGTCTGAGCCTTGCTCCAGCTGCTGCCCACCACCCGTGGTCCTGTTACATTCCTTGTAGGGGGAGTGGGTTGTCCATCCTCAGTTGCTAGAAAGGCTCCTCTGCTTCTGCATCTCTTCCCAGGAGGGCCTGGGCACTCCCCAGTCCCCATCTTCTCCCAATGCTCCCCACTCTGGCTGCACACTGAGCACCTGTAGCCTTCCAGGCTGTTCTGGCAGTCAGAGCCTTTACTGGGGTTGCTGCAGTCCCCTTCCAAAAAGGTCCATTCTCTTGAGTATAGAAGGTGTGGGAGTGGGTTCTATCCCACACCCTCACGTCAGCACCTAGGTTTTGGTGCCATCTGGGAGAAGCTCCTAATGCACAGGGACGGGTGAGGGCTGGTGTTACTGAGGACACCGAATCTCTTCTGCTTTGGCAAAATCCGCCTGGAGCCTGGAGTCTGGACCACCCAAGGGAAAGACCCTCGTGATAGCACAGGCAGCCTGAGCTGCATCCAAGCTCATACTGGATATAGGCAAAGCTGTCCCCTTTGACATGATCAATGGTTTGGATGCTCCCAAAGCGGTCAGACTCCAGGCCAGGACTACCAGTGAGGTATTAGATCCCAGCCACCCACCCACAGATGGGTGGTAGGGTTGGCCTTGCCATAGCCTATCTTAATGGGGTTGCACCCAATCACCCTATCCAACAAGGCCACCTTAGCCCTGTGGGCCGTGTTCAGGTTCTGGAACTTGAGGAAGGCATAAGCACTGCCCTGGCCATGTGCAGGCCTCTTGATGACCACCTCCTCGGTGATCCCGTTGCAGCTGCACCTTAGACACACTGTGGTCCAGGTTCCCAGTGAAGAAGTTGCACATGGCCCACTGGACGTCCTTGGGCATCACGTCTTCCTCACTCATGGCCAAGCAGCCATAAGGACATCCGTGGTTGTAGCATAGCCCGTTGTAGTCCAGGGCTCACTCCTGGGAGTGTCCCATGTCAGTGGCGGCAGCAGCATCCAGGGCGAAAGCTGCAGTGGCCTGGCGGGCATGGGTTCCTGAAGTGGCAGGACGGCTACCTCTGCAGGAAAGAAGCCCTGTCTGGGTGTGAGCAGCCCTGTGCCCCGGTGCCCTGGCATGTCTGCAGGTCCTGCACCAGCCTCCTGATATCTCAATGCAGGGCTCACGTCCCCAAGAGCCCCGAGTGGATCCCTCAGACCAGAGCATGCAGTGAGCCTTTGGAAAGGCGGGAAGCGGTGGGAGAGTTGTGGTCCCTGCTGCCGAAGGGAAAGTGAAGGGCCCGGATGGCACG
Source organism: Bradypus variegatus (assembly GCA_004027775.1). Taxonomy (NCBI): domain Eukaryota; kingdom Metazoa; phylum Chordata; class Mammalia; order Pilosa; family Bradypodidae; genus Bradypus; species Bradypus variegatus. The sequence continues at coordinate 11,611 of PVKY010010661.1, forward strand.
GGACAGAGAAGGCCATTTTGAAATGCAGCCTGGGAGCCAAGGACCAGCAGACACCAGCCACGTGCCTTCCCAGCTGACAGAGGTGTGCTGGGTGCCATCAGCCTTCCTTCAGTGAAGGTATCCTCTTGTTGATGCCTTAGATTGGACACTTTTATGGACTTAGAACTGTCAATTTGTATCCCAATGAATCCCCTTTGTAAAAGCCAATCCATTTCTGGTATTTTGCATAATGGCACTTTAGCAAACCAAAACAGTGTCTGACTTCCTTCACTTAGGATACTTCTTAGAAGGGTTATCTGTGTTGTATCATGTATCAGTCTTTCATTGCTTTTTATTGTCAAATAATATTCCATTGTATGGATATGCCACATTTTATTTATCATTCATAAGCTGATGGACATTTGGGTTGTTTTCACTTTTTAGCTATTATAAATAATACTGCTGTGAACATTTATGTCCAGGTTTTTGGGTGGCCGTATGCCTTCATTTCTCTTGAGCATATACCTAGGAGAGGCATTGCTGGTTCATATGGTAACTTATACTTAATCTTTTGGGGAAGGGCAGATTGTTTTCCAAAGTGGCTATACTGATGTGTTTTAGTTTTAAATTTTCTAAAATGAAATAAATACTATTTCTACAATTAGGTCTTTTTTTTTTTTTTAAGTTCCTTTTTGGTGATGTCAAAGCTCCAAAATGGATAAAGACTAAGAAGAATCTTGGACTAGGTAACTAATTATAAATCATCAATCCCCAGGATGAAGCATGAATTCTGGGACTGGGTATGTCTGATAACATGCTTGTGTCTCCTGGCACAGTGTACCAAAGGTGGGAGCACACAACGACTTTAGGTGGTACAGAGAGGGATTTAAAAAAAAAAT
>PVKY010010662.1:0-12489 GCA_004027775.1 Bradypus variegatus
GTCCACAGGAAGTGCCTGGAGGAACACAGAGCAGAGAGGGGGTGCAGGGTTGGTGACTTTGCATGCGTTAGCTGGGTAGGGCCCCCCAGAAAGTGTTGTTTGAGTGAAGACTGATGGAAATGAAGAAGAAAGCCAAGTGGCTGTCTGCAGGAGATGAGACTCGTCTCTTGCGGTGTGGGGAAGGGGAGGACGGGGTCTCTGCCGGGGGTGCCGGTCTCACCTGGGACTTTGCCCAGCGAGCTGTACACTCCATACCAGGGGGTACGAACTGGGGCCAAGTGCGCCCCCAGGGGACATTTGGCAATGTCTGGGGACACCTTATTTGTCATGGCTAGGTACCTACAGGCATCGAGACAGGGGCAGGGATGCTCCCAGACAGCCCACAGGGCACTGCACAGCGCCCACCACAGGGAATGCCACGGCCCCAAACATGGCTAGTGTCGAGGTCGAGATGCACTAATTCATGTAAACAATTCTTTCCCTCCTCCTTCCCTCCTCATTTCCTTCCTTCCTTCCTTCCTCCCTCTCTCCCTCCCTCCCTCCCTCCCTCCCTCCTTCCCTCCCTCCCTCCTTCCCTTCTGTCCCTTCCATCCTTCTTATCTTTAAAAAACATTTATTAATTTACTTTTTATTTAACATTCTATAACACACCAAGCAGGTGGGCACCTCCCCAGTACACCTCGCAAGTGCACCATGTGACGAAGCTCACGAGATGGGTGCGCCCGTGCGAGCTGCGCCCATTTGAGGCAGAGCATCATCGTCTTCTCTTGGCTCTTCCAGGCACACCCTGACCTCCAGCCCCACAGAAACCTCCAACCTGTTTTCTAGCATCAGGGTTTAGCTTTCCCTGTTTTTAATCTTTGATGTAAGTGGAATACCATTTGAACTTGTATGTACTTGGGTGCCTGGCATCTTTCACTCAAAACACTTGTGAATCCAATCCAGGTTGCGTGTAGCTGCGCTGGGCTCCTTCTCATTGCCATGTTGTAGCCCATTGTGGAATATATCACAATTATTTTCTCTGTTCTACTGGCTGTGGGCATTTGTGTTTCCAATTTACGGCTATGACCAACGCTGCTGTCATGAACTGCCTTCTGCGTGTCTTTCGATGAATGCACGCAGGCATTCCAGCCGGGAATATACCCAGCGTGGAATCAACAGCTCATAGAATTTGTATATATATGTCTCTTTTTACTTTTGTTTAATCAGACTTATTTGTATAAAGTACACAGAGACTTCTTTTAAAGCCACTAACTTAACACACTCCTAAGAAGCTACCGTTCGGGCACTGTGGAAGCAGCTCGCCGACAGCTCCCTGTTTTTGAGTAAAACAGTGAGCTATTCACGGGCCCCACGGGGCCCTGGCCTGTCGTGGCTCCCGCTGGGTTCCTTGGCCTCATCCAGCCTGGTTCTCCTCCTCGACTGTATACTCCGCCTTCCTTCAGCTCCTCGGGCTTGGGAAGCCGAGACAGTTTCCTCCTGAGCCCCCGAGGGTGTGACGCTGAGGAGGCTGTGCTCCTCCACACGTGTGTGTCACGGGACCCGATGCAATGGGCTGGGAACCTCCTGCTGCACAGGGGCCAGGCCACAGCCGACCCTTGCTCCTTCACGAGCGGCCCTCAGAGGCTTCCTGCTGTGGGGCTGTGTGTGCTCGGATGGGAGCTGTAAAGCGTGAGGCAGGGGTGTGTGGCCAGTCCCAGGGCAGGCCAGGAGCCTGCAGGTGTGCTGCCCGGGAAGAAGGGGGACAGGTGCCCCAGGCTGGGGGAAGCCAGAGCCCAGGACTGCCACGCCGTGGGCACCAAGTGCACCTGGAGGCAGAGTCACCTCGTTCACCGACGCCCTCCACGTGGCCAGGCCTACTCCCCTTGAGCAGGCGGAGGAGGGCGCAGGCAAGACCTTCTTAGGGTCTGCGGGTTCCCTGCCAGGGGGACAAAGGAAGTGGGCAGGCTGAGAGCAAGCAACTTTGTTCAGAAACCACGGGCACAAATTCCACCGGCTTTTGACTGCATTAAGACGCGACAATGCCTCCCCAAGCCACCTGCCGAAAAATTCTCCCCTGTTGCCTCCTGGAGGACACCCAGTGAAACTTCCACCTCCAGCCAGGGTGTCCCACGGGGGAAGACCTGACTGTGAATCCCAGACCTGCCTTCTCTGGGGAGCTGGAGGCATGCACAGGCTGGGCACACCCCCAGGGGGAGAGGAGATGAGGCTGGCCTGGCACCCAGACAGAGGCGACCAATCATCCCTTCTCACTCACCGCCCTTCTTCAGTGAAGGAAGCAGCTGACCAGCCGCAGACGTTCACTGCAGAGAGGTACAAGAATATAGCAAATTTAATTCCACCTGAGCAGTGGGAAATATTGGAAAGAAGTGAATGTTTCTATGGCAGTTACAACATTCCAGGCATTGTTCTAAGTGCTTTCCACGTACTGATACAGTTATTCTCCGTAACAACCCATGAGGTGTTATTACCATGTCCATTCTGCAAGAGAGCAACCGAGGCAGAGGTTAAGCTGGGGTAGGAAACCAGGTGGCTTTGCTCCTAGGACAGTACTTTCAGGCATGACACTATATGACCCTAGTCCTCCAACTCAAAATAACACCATTTAACTTGGAAATGACAGTCTTAACTCAAACTCTGTTGCAATAATTAAAAATAAAACTAAGATCAGTGAGTCCATGTCTTCTTTTAATGATTTTTTTTTAACTCACAAAGCTTTGTCATATTTTATGGATGCTTCATGCTGGCTGTTAAACTCTGAATACCTCATTAGAGATTTTCTTAACAATTGAGTTAAGTATTTTTGGCATAAAAATGGGAAGTTGATACAGGCTCATGGATGAAAACGTCAAACAGAAGAGGAAGAAGTGTCTGCTGAGACATAAAGCCCCTCTCACCCCGGCCTGAGCTCCCCCGGCTCCCACCCCGAAAGGGGCCATTGCCACTGGCCTCTGGGGGCCGTCTAGGCCTGCAAAGCTTTATGTACACACACTCTTGTTCTTTAAAACACAACAGCCGCCATTTATGTCTGTGCTGCCCACCGCTTCTCCTTAAAAGATTAAGCCTGTGGAGAGTTCCAGATCCTTCTTAGTAAGTTTCAGCCTTCTAATATTCAAAAGTCTAAGAATCAAAGTCATAGTTTTGAAAATGACGGTGACGTAAATGGAAGATGAACATGGATTTTCCTTTACACACAGGGGATGACAGTGGGAAGGTGGTGTTCTGAAGGTCAGCAGGAAGCGTCCCTCGCAGCTGGGACACGAAGGAACCGCAGGGCAGCCTCGGGCAGCTCTGGAGGGCAGGGGCGTGCTCGGTCCCTGGTGCCCCCGACCACCCCCGTCAGCCTCAGTGTCCCCCTGGAGTGAGGGCTGGGCAACCCCTCTTCTGCCGTCCGCTGGGGCTGCAGTGCTGGGCATGGGGCTGGAGCCCCCACTGCTCTGGTTCCAGCGACACCTCGACAGAGGAATAGCAAGCTGGCTTGTGGCCTCCACAAGCACGTTCGTCCTCTGCCAACGTCTGCAGTTAGTGGTCAACCCAAGCGCCGCGTAGAGGACACCGAGGGAAACGGCCGCTTCTGACTCACACCACAGCAAAACGTGCTTTGTGCTGCTGCTTTGAAGCGAATATAGAAAAACCATCCTTGGTGAAACGTCCTTGAACAGCAGGCGCCACGGGAGGCGCTGCGGGTCCCTGCCGATGCAGGCAGGAGGCCGGGCGCAGCGGGGAGCTCGCCGGCCCCGCATAAGGGCTCCAGGTGGGGGGCGACGCTGCGGCCCAGTGTCGGGGCGCCTGGTGGGGCTCCGGGCAGAGGGCGTCAGAGAAGCACGGCAGGTCCTTCCCTACTGCATCTGCTCACTTCCCACCCGCTCTCCTTCCTTCAGGGGTCTGTCTTCCGTGGGGCTGACTTGCTGCTCTGAGGTGTGGCTGTTCTCGGGAAAGGCTTCCCTGCCCCAACACAGCCGCCCCAAGAGAGGAATAATGGGGTTCACACTAGCCACTGGCTGCTTCGGGAGGGGAGGGTGACCGCGACGGTTCAGGGCTGCGACGGGGCTGTAAAGGAGGATGGGCGAGGACGATCAGGACCCCAGCTGGGGAAGACCAGGCTTAAGGGGTGGGGTTTCTTGGGCACACTGTATATAAAGGAGCTCACTTGCCACATCTGGGGATGCTAGAATTAGGAGCCACCTTGGAGTCTGAAAAGGGTCACTTGGATCAATGAGATAAAGCGCCACTCCACTCAGCACTGGCGAGAGACACACCCAGGACCACACGAAGTCTCACACATTCACTCCTCAAATATTTAATGAGCTCCTTTTGTGAGTCGGGTGCTGCCCTGGATATTGGGAGATACAACAGTGGATAGATGAAGTTTCTGATGTCAAGATGCTGACCCAGTGGGGGTGCACGTGCTGTGTGCTGGGAAAAATGAACAACTCGCTGGAGAGGGAAGGGGTCAGGTCCTGGTGCAGAGGGGAAGGAGCCGGGCAGGGGTGACGCGTCACCTGAGCCACGGGAGGCCGGGCTCAGGCCACCCAGGCAGAGGACCCAGCAGGTGCAAACACAGGGCGGCGGAACGGAGCCTGACATCCCCGAAAAATGGAACAAACAGAAGACACGATGAGTGCCACTTAGAGGGAGAGCAGGGTGGGCAGGGCTGGTCACACAGGCTGTGTAGTCAAGGCGAGGAGGCTGGAATTTAGCGGAAAACAGCAGAGAGCCATTAGGAAGTGTTTAAGCCTGGGCCTGGCTTGGCCCGATTCATATGTTTAAGGGGCCACTTTGGTTGATTGTTGGGGACTGGACTATGGCAGGCAAGAGCAGAAGGCAACACCTACCCACGGGTGCTGAAACCAGTGGGTGAAAGTCGAGGGAGAAACAGAACATTTGCATCATATTAAGGCATTACCCCCATCCTGGGTTGAATAGTGTACCCCCAAATTCATGTCCACCCAGAATCTCAGAATGTGAGCTTACACAGAAATGGGGTTTTTGCAGAGTCATTAGTCACGTTAAGATGAGGCCACACTGGGTCCCAAGCCAATGACCCGTGTCCTCCTCACAGCGCCACACGAAGGTGGAGGCAGAAGTTGGGGTGAGGCAGCCACAAGCCAAGGAGTACCAAGAATAGCCAGAAACCCACAGAAGCTGGAAAAGGCAGGAGGAACCCCCCCACCCTGAGCCTTGCAAGGGAGTGCGGCCCAGCTGACACCTCAATTTCCGACGTGTAGCTTCCAGAGCAGAGATGATGCATTTCTGTCATTTTACGATACCCAGTTTGTGGTAATTTGCAAGACAGCCCTAGGAAACTAATACAATCTCCAAGATATTTGTTAATTACAAAGGGAAAAACGTAACTTTACGGTGGACAAGGCTGCAGACTGCACCGCCAAGCATCACAGTTAACGTCTTCAGTGACAGGTGCTGCTGACATCATGTCACAACATCTCTACTCCCCGGAAACGCTAACCTTGAGAGAACATGAGGCAGCCCCAAGCTGAGAGGCAGCCTGCAACACACCAGGCCAGAGCTTCTCCAAAGCGTCAGGGTCGAGAAAAACAAGAAAAGGCTGAGGGGCTGTCCCAGACGGAAGGAGACAAGGGAGATCAAGTAATTACATGAAGAGAGACAGGGCACTAGAGGCAAAATTCAGATACAGCCCACAGTTTAGTGAGTGCTATAGATAAGTATGTACAGTACCTATATTATTTTCCTGGTTTTGATGATTGCACTGTTGTTTGTAAATTCCCAATATTAGGAGGAACTGCAGAGAAAGCAGTCATAGATGGTCTGTACTCAATTTTACATTTATTTTTAAATTTACATACAGAAATTCCATTTTTGTCTATACAATAGTTTTGCAACATTCTGTAAGTCTAAAATTATGTTACTATAAAAGTTGAAGAATAATATGAAAATTCTGATTGTAAACTAAGAGGCTGCTGTGGCAGGCAGAACAGCAGCCTCCTAGAACCTGTTGTATGGAAGGGGGTTTAAGTCTGCAGATGTTTTTAGAGTTGACGATCAGCTGGATTTAAGATAGGCTATCCTAGATCATCCAGGAGGGCTCCAAGTCTCTAGAAGTGAGACGGAAGCAGGAGTATCAGAGGCAGAGAAGGAGATGTGACGATGGAAGTGATTTGCAAAGGGCCCAACCTGCGGCTGCTGGCTTTGAAGCTGGAGGAAGCGACCATGAGTCAAGAATGTGGGTGGCCTCTAGAAGCTGGAAAAGGATTCTCTCCTCGAGTCTTCAGTGGGAACACAGTCACAGAAAACAAATTCAGGAGCCTCCTCCTCCACCAACCCTCCCTCCTCCAACAAGAACAAAAAAACAAACAAAATAACCTAGCGGGGAGCTGTTGTAAGTATCCACGAAGGACTCACGTTGGTGGTTTGGACACTGGGGTAGCAGTGAAGACAGAAAAGTTGATAGACTTGCTCCTTTCAGGAGGCAGAATCAACAGAAATTGCATGTGGGTTGATACTGGGGGTGAGGGACAGGGAGGAGTCAGGGCTTTAGAAACAGGTGGCTGAGGATGGAGTCTAAGGGCAACCCTGGAGTGCAGTCCCTCATCGTCACCAATGTCACTGACCACGTAGGGTGACCCCTCCCCATGGCACCCCCTGTGGCTATCCCTGTGCAAGTGGCTTTAATCACTTCGTCACTGTAAACTTAGCACTTGGATCACATGATCTGCCATCCCTCCAGAACTAACATCCTACCATTGTGGAGCTGAATGTTTACCCTCAACTTAGACACAGCAGATGCTGTGGAGAAAAAGGAACGTGGGTGAAATAGAAGGAAAATAAAAAGACTTAAAAGAGTTTTTTCAATCCTACTGGATAAAGAGGATGTATTGGAAATGTCTTGAAAGTAATGTATGATATTCAGAACCAGATATTATTACCTGTTGTTGGCTTATGTGAATTCCCTGCTAGACATTGGAGGCCTTTCAAGGGCAGGGACCCAGCCTGATTTATCTTTTCATATTCAGGACCCAGCACAGGATCTATAATAGATGGTCAATAAATATTGCCTGTTGAACAATCAAGACAAACCTTACTAGAGCAGAAACTGAATTTAACAAGAAGCAGAGTAAACTTCAGAGGGTCTAAGGATGGAACAGATGGTGGCCCACTCCATCCTCGCACACATTTCCCCTTATGTAATCCAGAGTAAGTTCTTATTTTTTTAAATGATACACATTTAAATGTATATCAAAATTGCTTCTTTCCGACTGCAAATCCTTGTAAAGTTCATGGGTAAACTAGAGCAGAGGTTCTCCGACTTGGAAGCACTTGAGAGTCACCTGGGAGCACGCAGGGGCTGGGGGAGGGATGAATGGGGAGTGATGGCTTAATGGGAGTGTGTTCCCTCTTGAGGTGATGAATGTTCTGGAGTTAGACAGTCGTGATGGCTGTACAATATCATGAATGCACAAAATGTCACAAATGGTAAATTTTTATGTGCATTTTAATACAACGAAAAGAAGCCTAAACAAAAACTGTAAGCAAACATGTTTGATATAAATATTTAAACTAAAAACTATAAAAAATTTTTAAAAAATGACATCAATATGTTTGAAGAACTCCCAGAAATACTGACATTTTTTGACTTAGTCATTTTACCTCTTGGAACCTGTCCCAAGGAAATAAAGAAAGATTGATTTACGAGGATTAAAAGAATACCTGATGCCAGGCCAATGTAATCAAAACCTTTGTAGGAGGGCCTTGGCATTGACATTTAAAAAAATCTCACAGTGGTGGAAACAAAGCTTCTCAAAGTTGAACTTGCATAAGAATCACCCGTGGAGCTTGTTAAAACACAGATGGCTGGGCCCATTCCCTGGGGAATGCGATTTGCTTTCCTGATAAGCTTGCAAATGGTGCTCACACTGCAGGTTCATGGACCTTCTTCATAGCCCTGAATGAAAGGAGAAGGAGCTAAAATCAAAGACCTAACTGCCCACATGGAGGAACTAGAAAAAGAACAGCAAACCAATCCCAAAGCAGAGGAAATAAATAACAAAGATTAGAGCAGAAATAAATGAAATTGAGAACAAAAAAATAACAGAATTAACAAAAACAAAAGTTCGTTCTTTGAGAAGATCAATAAAAAACAAACCCTTAGTCAGATTGACAAAGAAAAAAAAGAGATAAGATTCAAGCAAATAAAATTAGAAATGAGGGGGAGGGGGTCATTAACACAGACCCCAAAGAAATAAAAAAGAGCATAAGAGGACACTATGAACAAATGTAAGCCAACAAATTAGACAACCAAGATGAAATGGACAAATTCCTGGAAACACATGAACAAACTACACTGACTCTAGAAGAAATAAAAGATCTCGATAGACTGATTGCAAGTAAAGACATTGAATCAGCATCAAAAACCTCCCAACAAAGAAAAGTTCAGGACCAGATGCTTCACAAGTGAATTCTACCAATCATTCCAAGAAGAATTAGTACCAATCCTGCTCAAACTCTTCCAAAAATTGAAGAATAGGGAACACTACCCAATTCATTCTATAAAGCCAACATCACCCTAATACCAAAGCCAGATACAGATGCTACAAGAAAAGAAAATGACAGACCAATCTCTCTAATGAATATAGATGCAAAAACCCTCAACAAAATACTTGCAATTTTAGTGCAACAGCCCACTCAAAGAATTACACACCATGATCAAGTAGGTTTTATCTCAGGCATGCACGGGTGTTTCAATACAAGAAAATCAATTAATGTAATACACCATATCAACAAAACAGAGGGGAAAAAGAACATGAACATCTCAGTTGATGCAAAAAAGGCATTTGACAAACTCCAGCATCCTTTCTTGATAAAAACCCTTAGAAAAATAGTTTAATGAAGGGAAACCCCTTCAACATGATAAAAGGCATATATGAAAAACCCACATATAACCCTGCTCTCAATGGTAAAGACCGAAAGCTTTCCCTCTAACATCAGGAACAAGACAAGGATGCCCACAGTCACCACTATTATTCAACATTGTAAAGGAAGTTCTAGCTAGAGCAATTAGGCAAGAAAAAGAAATAAAATGCATACAAATTGGAAAGGAAGAAGTACAACTTTCACTATTTGCAGATGACATGATCCTATATATATATAGATTGACCTGGAAGATCAACAACAAAGCAGCTAGAGCTAATAAATGAGTTCAGCAAAGTGGCAAGGTGCAAAATCACCATGCAAAAATCAGTAGTGTTTCTATACAATTGAAATGAGCAATCTGAGGAGGAAATCAAGAAAAAAAGGTCATTTACAATAGCAACTAAAAGAATCAAATGTCTAGGAACAAATTTAACCAAGGAAGTAAAGGACTTGTACAAAGAAAAGTACAAAATATTGCTTAAAAAATCAAAGAAGACCAAATAAATGGAAAGCCATTCCATGTTCATGTATTGGAAAACTAAATATCATTAGGATGTCAATTCTACCCCAATTGATTTATAGGTTCAGTGCAGTCCCAATCACAACTGCCATCCAGACTCCTTTGCAGAAATGGCGAAGTCAATTATCAAATTTATTTGGAAGGGTGAGGGGCCCCAGATACCCAAAACCATCTTTAAAAAAGAAGAATGAAGTTGGAGGACTCACACCTCCAGATTTTAAAGCATATTACAAAGCTATGGTGGTCAAAACAGCATGGTACTGGAGAGATATATTGACCAATGGAATCTAACTGAGAGATCAGAAATAGACCCTAAAATCTATGGCCAATTGATTCTTGACAAGGCTGCCAAGTCCACTCAACTGGGACAGTGCTATGTTTGGGACATGGGAAAGAATGTTTGTCTTTTGAGCAACAAGCATGGCTGTCAATAATTCCAAAGCATAGAAATGTCTCTCATTCTATGTTATATTTGCTAACAGGTCAAAATTTTGCAAACCAACATAATAGTAGTATACTTTGGCGCTTGGCAGACAGGATTCTGTGGAGTTCCATCAGGACAGAACAGTCTCTTTAACAAATGGTGCTGAGAGAACTGGATATCCATAAACTAAAGAATGAAAGAGGACCCCTATCTCATACCTTATACAAAAATTAATTCAAAATGGATCAAAGACCTAAATATGAGAGCCAGGACCATAAAACTCCTAGAAGAAAATGTAGGGAAGCATTCTTCAAGATCTTGTAGTAGGTAATGGTTTCTAAGACTGTATACCCAAGGCAAAAGTAACAAGAGAAAAATAGATAAATGGGATCTCCTTAAAATTAAACACTCCTGTGCATCAAAGTACTTTGTGAAGAAAGTGAAAAGGTAGCTGAGTCAATGGGAGAAAGTATTCAGAAACTACCTATATGATAAGTGTTTGGAAGCTATATATCCGATAACAAGGAGATATCAGTTCATGCCTACTAGAATGGCTACTGCTAAAAAAAAACCCAGAAAACTACATATGCTGGAGAGGTTGTGGAGAAATAGGTGCATCCATTTATTGCTGGTGGGTATGTAAAATGGTGCAACCACTGTGGAAGACAAATTTCCAAAGTACCCGGCAATCCTGCTACGGGGTACGTAGCCAGAAGCACTGAAAGCAGGGACTTGAACAGATATTTGCATAACAGCGTCTGCAGTGGCACTATTCACAATTGCCAAAAGATGAAGCAACCCAAGTGTCCATCAACCGAAGAATGGATCAACAAAGTGTGGTATATACACATGACAGAATATTGTTCAGTTGTAAGAAGGAAAGAAGTTCTGACGCATGCGAGAAAATTGATGTCCTTGAGGACATTATGTTGAGTGAAATAAGACACAAAAGGACAAATACCGTGTAATCTCACTGATATGAGCTAATTATAACAAGTAAACTTACAGAGTCAGAATATGAAATATAGTTTATCAGGGGGTACACTGAGGGTAGAGAATGGGGAGCTGATGCTTAATTTGTATAGAATTTCTATTTAGGTGGATTGTAAAGGTTTGGAAATGGATGGTGATGATGGCAGCACATTATTGTGAGTATAATTAACAGCACTGAATGATACAGGGGAATGTGGTTCAACGGGGAAACTTTAGGCTGTATATGTTGCTGGAACAAAAATTAGAAGATAAAACACAGGACTATGTAACACAGTGAACTCTATTTCAGACGGTGGACTATAGTTAGTACAAGGATAAGAATGTACAAGGATAAGAATGTACAAGGATAAGAATGTTCTTTTATGAATTATAACAAATGTATGACACTAACAGGTGTTTACAATAGCGTGGTATATGGGAAAAATACACCAACTGTAAACTAGGGGTGATAGTTGATAGTACTATTTTAATAATCTTTCATCAAGTGTAACAAAGGCAGTTACTGTTAAAAAATACTACAATTATTTAAAAAGTGCTATCATAAACTGTAACAGATATTCCACACCAATTCAAAGGTGTGGTGGTGGGGTGGTGTATGGGAATCCTGTAATTCATGCAAGATTGTTCCGTAAACCCACAACTTCTCTTACCAAAAAAAAAAAAATTATTGGTAAAAAAAAAACGGATTCCTAGGCTCTGCCCTGGATCAGTTATCTCAGAACCTGGTGGCTGGGCGGGGATAAGTGGAACCAGGCATCATTATTTTTTATAAAAAAGCATCTTCCCAAATTATTTTAATGTGTAGCTGCAATTGAGATCACTAATTTAAGCCACTGTTAGTTTGATCTTCTGTTACTTGCAGCCCAAAGCAATCTTAATGGGTACGATCAACCTAGAAGTATACGTACCTAAAATTCTGGAGAACGCATTTTATGTTATCTGACCTTCCCTGCCCCTTGGAGCTAGTCAATTTGGCTCATATTCCACCACCACCCCTCCGCCATGTATAGCCAAGTGATAGCTCAGCAGTGTCCACTGCAGAGGCCACGATATTGGAAAGCTAATGAAACTTAAGGGCTACAGCCCTGCCTTGAATGGATTCTCCTTCCAAGCCTTGTGCTCCTGGGATCATAAGTTTCTAAAAAATTTGCAAAAGATATTTGAGCTTTAATCATTTTAAACCACTGTTTGTTTCCATTCTGACTTTCCTTTCATCACAGATGGCAGATAGTTTTGAGCGGCTGTGAGCATGTTTTTGTATCCAGCTAAGGGGAAGTTGTGTTGGGATTACATTAGTTTGGGTTTAATGGGATCCATTGATGTGGTTTACAGCTATGCCCATGCATAGTTAAGGATGTGCTGGCTGTGCTGGTATGGCTCAGTGGGAGTCAACTGGCATCAAAACAGGAGGTAGCATGGACTTGCATTATTGCACCAGGTGACAACAGATGTGGATGGTAGAGGAGAAACAAGGTTTGCAGGTAAAGAGTCAGAAGCTTGACTGAAAAATAGTCCTAATCACCTAACACATAAAATTGAAGTTTCAGCCCTCATCCATGCTTCGTGAAATGTAAGTACCTTTTTGTCAGAAATTTACTCAATAATACCACATATAAATGCACTGCACATTTTTTTTTAGTGAGAATGATTCAAGATAGATTTT
>PVKY010010663.1:0-12491 GCA_004027775.1 Bradypus variegatus
GGTAGCTCCCCTTCTAATCAGGCTCAGCTGCCTAATTGGGAAGGAGGAGACTCTCCTGGGCCCCACAGGCCCCTACCCTGTGCTCCACAGCACCCCCGATGGGAAGGGCACTCACAGGCAACAGGCTCCTGCGGGTGGTTGGAACAAAGGGGGTGTATATTGAGACCTTCTGATCACTTCTCACGTTGTGCCCAAGCCCAGCTGCAGGGAGGGCAGGAAAAACCAGGGAGAGGGGACAGTGGGTGCTCCCTTACCAACTGGATGGTTAGGAAAGCCAAGGCCCAGAGAGGAGGAGTTATGCCTAAAATCACACAGCAATTAGGAAGTTGGCAACAATGCTCCCTCCCAGCCAGGGATGGGGCAGCCATGGTGTACTCTGTGTGTCCTGACCCTGTATACCACCCCGAAGTCATCCCTCAGCAGAGCGAGTGTAGCCCATGGCACGAGAAGCCCTCCCCTGTGGCTAAAAGACAGAGGCCACACAGCCCCAGCCTACCCCTCTTCCACCTTTCCCTCAACCCGAAGTCCCCCCGCACCCCCGGCATTTTCTCAGTGCTCTTAAGAGGACCACAGATACCTGCTCTGCCTCCCGGAGCTCAGGATTCAGAGATCAAGGAGCTTCCCACAACTCACAAACACAGATGTGCTCCCAAGGGCTCAGGGAAATGCTGGCCAGGCGGCAAACCCAAGGCGAGAGCGCCCCGTTTAGAAAGGATGGACGGACAGCTCTTGCTCTCCGGGGAAATCCCGGAGGCTTCCTAGAGGAAGGATTCTCTCAGTGGACTAACTCTGCACCCTCAACACGGCCGGATGGTCAGAAGCGCCTCCAGCTCCCACCCAGAGACGCGGAAGACAGGCGCATCGCCTCCCAAGCAGTTACAGCAGGCGCCCCTCCCCGGGACTCCGGGAAATCTTGACGTTCCTTCTCTCACCAAAATACTCGTCAGCCGGCGCTCTTTCCTTTTCTCGGTGCTCATCGGAGCAGGGAACCCCTGAAGGAAAGGAGGAGGTACCGACCCTCTTTAGGACCAACTTCCTTAGGCTCAGGTCTCCTAGGAATGTGGGCTTGAGAGATGGGGAACCCAACCCGAGGGAGCCCTCCTAGACCTGCTGGACTGAGAAATAGAAGACCGACGTCCCCTCACCGCACCACGCCCAGCTTCCCTTAACACGGCGCAGCTCTCCAGAGGGTCACCCCCTGAGGCCGGCTTGCGCGTCAGAATCCGAGCCTGCCCCGGGTCGCCGGTACCCATCTTTTCAGATCGGCGCATTGGTACCGGCTACATTTCTGATTTTCCAGGTTGCAAGCGGAACCACCTCTTATTGAACCACTTCACCGCGTACTCCCGCGAGCCCCTGCCACAGTAGGGGCACCACAACGTTTGTGGAATGGGTACGATGATGCGGGCCTGATGAGCCACCCTGCCCTCAACACAACCCACCCCTTGCTGCCCTTCGGAGTTCTTAGTAACTTTCGGCCCCGCCGATCCTGCTTACATTGACAAATGAAAGAGGGTCGCTATTCTACACACTCGACTTTATTACTCGCCCTCCTTCCCCTTCATTTGTACCGTAGCCCCGTCAGGTTCCATGAGAACCAACCCAGGTGGGAAAGGAAACACCATTTATCCTGTCACGCACCATCAACCGCCACGCCCCAGATGCGGGACCTGGAGGCTCCAGTCGGGCAGAAGAGGTGGCCCGGAAATGTGGGCAGAACAGGTGGGATTCGGGGCACGAGCCGCAGCGGTGACACCCGGGTTTGGGGAGAAGAAAGGCGCAGGGCTGCGCTGGAACGCATGGGAGAGCCCGCAGAAGACCTGGGTTCGAGGAGCAGTCCTGAGAACAGTAATCGAAGGAATGGAGGGCGTCGGCCGGCAGCCAGGCCTGAGACGGCTCCCGCGAAGCGCCCTGGACGCCCTGACTGCGGCTGAACTGTCATCCGGTCCAGACGTGCGCCTCTTGTGTCCTGAGCCCTCGCCTTGCAGCTCAGGCCGCTGCGCCCTGAGTCCAGCCTCCGTGCAGCGTCTGCCCGGCGCCATCTCACAAGGCCTCCGCAGCCGCAACGTTCCAAGGAAAAAGGGATCCCGCTGCGATCCCGGCAAGGCCGAACTGGCAGTGGGGTGAAGGTGTGCGTTTCCCGGGAGAATCTGGGAAGGCAACCCCGAAGACAGCCAGCAACTTCAGGCTCAAGGGAAGTTTCTTTTTCCTTCTTCGAGATGAATCCAGTAGGAGGATCCCAAACTGGTCTGAGACTGGCTGCCATAGTTGTCTTCTTAGGCTGTGTAGGCTAGGGTTTCCAAGCCCTAGAAATCTTTTTTTTTTTTTTCTCAATGAGGCAAAGAGGGGATGCCAGCTACTTTTTCTCATCTGCATTCTGGGAAAATTGTCCCTCCTATTTATATTCCTCTCCTTGAGCATCTTAGGTGTGCCTGGGGGGCATGCTTAAAATGTGCAGGAAGGAAATGTCGGGTTTTGAACCCAAAACCCTCCCTTAAAGAGGAGTCAGGAAGGGAAGACACTGGAGGGAAGAGCGGAGGCCCAGGCCCTGTGGAGCTTGTAAAGGAGGAGGGTGCAGTTGGCAGCAACTCCCATCCTTTCTCCCTTCCCCACAGTAGAAGTTCAAGCCCCATCGGTACACTGGGAATCAGAAGCCCCTCATTTTAACCTCTGCTTCGCCAAGTCCCTTCTCTTTGGGCCCCATTTTCTCAACCCATAAAATGGAGGTTAATACTTGAGTATCTCCAGCATTTAGTTCACTATGTGGTGTGGCAGTTTTGGGACTCTAATAATAATAAAGGCCACCCTTGGTTAGTACTGCCACACACCAGGCACAGTGCTAGTAACTTACATCTGCTCCGCCATTCAGCTCCCAAACTGACTCTAATGTGGGAATTATTGACCTACTTTACACTTAAGAAAACTGAGGTTCCAAGAGCTTAATTAAGTTGCCCCTGTCCTAACAGTACTGCCAAGTATGTTCTGTCCTGGAGGGGCCCGAATTCCTTGCCTTCAGTTCCAGAGTTCCAGAACCAAGAACCAAGTTTGAGTTCTGGAACTGACTTAAAGGAAGCCATTTCAGCCAATGGAGCTTCAAGATCCCATCAAAAATAGTACATGCCCTGCTTTGGTCTGGAGAAACTGGGAGAGTTGTAAGATTATGAAGGGAAACTGTGAGCAGCTCCTTGGGTGGAAGAGATTACTATTCTGTATTGTTTAGGCTATTAGTAAAGATATTAGGCCTATTGGAGAAACAGGAAATTCACCAAGTTGGTGGGGACAGTGAAGGGGTAGGATGTAAGGAAGGAGGATGCAGTCTGGTCAGGTGTGGCAGAGTAGGCAAGGCTTCTTGGGAAGATGAACCTTTCCTCTCCTACCAAGAGGACACCACTCCTCCCAGGCCTCTGCTTGCACCTTGCACTTCTCCTCTGAAAGACATCCGGCTCCCAACCTTGTTTCTCTGATGTGATATCTTATATCTGTCTCTCCTACCTCGAAAATGTGAAGTCCAGAGAGCAAGTACCCAGCCTGGGACTTGCCCAGACACAGTAGGGGCTCAGCAAACATTTGGGGAGATTACTGGATCAAAAGAAGTCCCCCAATCCCCTCCCCACCACCGTCAGGAAGAGGTGTGTTTAGAGTAGGGGCCTAGCAGGATGTGCATAGTCTAGGCAAGAAGGGACCTACCTGCCTTCAGGAAAGGAGTTCTTGCCAAAGGCAAAGAAGGACAGGTTGGGGTGTCTAGGTGTGACTCTTCAAGTGAGGGGGGCACCTACACAGAAAGGGATAGGGGCAGTTCCTTTTGCAAGTTGGACCTAGCCTGCCCTGCCCGCAGCATTCTCTAACGCTGGTGTCAGGACTTTCCTTCAGGAGGGCTCAGAGGTTCCCCAACACTATACCTTTTGAGAAACCTGCCCAGGATCAGGAGAGGCACAGAAAACCCCATCGAGGGGCCTAGCTCCTAGTGCCAGGAGAGAAGGTTCCTGTGGTCTCCTTCCACTTAGTGCCAAGGCTGGGGCCAGGGTACGGTAGGGTCCTGGGGGGTGGGGGGTGGTAAGAGGGATGCCCACATCATTACCTCCTCCTGGTGCCACCATACCCAGCTGGCAAGAATGGGAAAGACCCTGGAGAGGGAGCCCAGCAAGGAAAAGGCCTGCTTTGGGGAGGCTCAGAAGGGTACAATGGGAGAGAACAAGCCATCCAGGTGACCACAGTGCAATCACCCACCCCCATCCTGTCGGGCCTGCAAGGTGACAAAGAGCCCCCAGGCAAGACAAAGTTTTTCACGTTAAAACACACACACACACACCTCCCAAGCCTGTAGACTTCCCGGAGCAGTTTTCCACGGGGCGGTCAGGGGTTGTCTGAGGCCGGTGATTCCAGGCACCCCTCAGGACAGCTCAGTGCGGGCTGGGCCCCAACATCAGCCCTAAGCCCACCTGCTGGCTAACTAGGGGCGCCGGGAGCTCGAAATGCCCGGTACTCGCAGAGCATGGAGGCTAAGGAGCTGTTCAGTCTCAGTTATCCGCGGAAAGTGAATTGTGGGTCCGAATTCTTTGCGTCGGGGTTTCCATTACCCACTGGGTTCGGCAGTTACATCGGTTAGACCCGTCGGTGGCTACAGGCCGCATACGCGATGCGCTGCTCCTCCTTTCTGCGTGGGTGGAGGGGGCACTCCCCCCAGCACCCTTTCACAGCTCCAAACCTAGCAAGTGCCCCCCCCCCAGGCCGCGCGTTCGCGGCACTCAGTCCCACACCCAACAGAGTTCACTCTAGGGGAATCCAGGCGGGATGTTTTAAAACGGGCGTGAAGATGCTGAAATTCAGGCAAAATCCCGCTTGGGCCAAAAGGCTCCTGGGTTTTCCCGGGAACTGACGGCATGGCAGCTTCAGATTCGGGTCTGCACCTCCTAGACGTTGTCTCCAGCTTTCCCCACTCCCACCTCAATTCCAGGTTCCAGCTCTAAACTGGCGGGGAGACCCGGCGCTAGTGCGTGGGACACACTGCGATCTCCAGACACCTCGAACCCCAGGAACCCAGCGATCGAGAAAACCGGCCAGATAGAGGTTGGCAAGAAAGGTTGGGAGTGCGAGGGGATGAGCAGGGCGGTTCTCCGGGCTCAGGGTCCCCCCGTTTCCACACCCTCTTCTTCCCAACCTAGACAGTCCCGGATGGGACGCGGGTGTGTTCACGAGGTCGTCTCAGTTGGGGGAGGGGAGAAATCCGCCACTGTTAGGGCCTGTGGCTCAGAATCCGGGTCAGGCGAAATCACACGGTCCTTTGCGGAGAGGGCCGGGACCCCAGGTCGCTCAGGGCGCCCCGCATTCTGGCGCCACAGTCTCTGCCCAGGCGCAGCCCCAGAAAATTTGTTTGGCTTTAGTGGGGAGCTCGAGGCCGAAACGCGGCCGGGTGGTCTCCGGTCAGCAAGGAGGTGGAGGGCTATCCAGGGGAGACAGTAGGGTCGCGCATCTGGAGCTGGGGTCCTCCTTGGTTACTCAGATATCCCCTTACATAGTGGCCTTCAGGCCCCTCTGCCTCCCTCCCCACATGGTGGGGCAGGGGTTCTCCCCAAATAGGCTGAGTAGAGATATCCACGGGATAGGTCCCCCACTCTCCAGCTCAGGCGCACAAAATCACAGAGGCCGTTTCCAGACGTTCTCAAGTCCCCAAGAAGTTTTCCCTTCTGTCTCCGAGACGACTGAGGGATGGGGGAAGAGGGTTGCCTGGCTCCAGCACTTCCGAGGTGCGACCCCAGCAGGACGCGTACCCTCCTCACACGAGGCGGCACGGCTGGTGGGATCGCGCCACCACCCCACCCCATCTACCTCTGGCGCTTCTTGGGGAGTCCTGTACAAACTGGGGGGAGGGGGGCGCGAGGAGCCCTTTTCACCACCACCCCCCACCCCGCCCCAAGTCACGAAAAGTCCGGGCCGGGAAGCATTCTTTGTCTGACTTGTGGCTGGGGGGGCGTCCCCTTACACCCCATCCCCAGCGGCCAGGACGGGAGCCGATGGGGCCCAGATTCTTGGGGAAGGGCGGGCCTCAATGGCCTCTCCAGACTCCCCCCTCCTCCGGCCGGCCTCGGGTTGCCCCCTCCCACTGCCGCGCCCAAAACCCCACCTGTTCCCAGGACAGCTCCCGGCCGCGGGGCCCGGTCAGGGGCGGGGTGTCGCGGCTGCGCGGGGACAGTGCGCCGCAGCCGGCCCCCGTCTGGAACAAAGTGTGCCGGCCCGGGCCCGGCTCCTCCCGGCGCCCGGCGCGTCTCCGGCGGGTAGTTTGCAAACACAAAGTGAGCCAGCGAGCGGGCGAAGGAGTGCGCGAGGTTGGGAGTTGGTCTGCGGCCCAGCCCCCACCCTCGTTCCCGGCCTGGCCCGCCACCTACCTGTCCCGCCCGGCCGCTCCGTGCGGGCTCCGGCCCGTCAGCCCGCGCAGGGCATGGGGCTCGCTCGGATCGCAGCTCGGGCCCGCCGCCGCCAGCCGGGGCGGCCCCTCAGAGCCGCGCAGCTCCCGGGCGTCTTCCCTCCGCGCCGCGCCGGCCGCCGCGCGCCCTAGCCCCGCCGGGGCATCGCACTTTGTGGGCGACTCGGCTCGTTCCGGCTCCGCTCCTCCTCCCAGTCCTCCCGCGACGCTCGCTCGCTCGCTCCGGGTCTCCGGGACCCCGGCGTCCCCGCCCCCGGCCCAGCCCTGGTTCCGGCCCGGGCTCCTCCCCGCCGCGCCGCCGCCGCCTGCACCGCGCCCTCCTCGCGGGCTTGGGGCTCAGTCCCGGTAGCTGCCGCACCGTCCGGTCCGCAGGGGCGGCCGGCTCCGGACTCCGAGGGGCTGCGACTGAGCTGGGGCTGCGAGTGGCTGCGAGCGGGCGGCGCGCGGGCGGGGCGGGAGGGGCGGGGGAAGAGGAGGGGTGGAGGGGGAAGGAGGGAGCGCGACGAGATCGAGGGAGGAGGGAGCGAGCGAACGGCGGAGGGAGGGGAGACCAACTTCTAGTGCTACCATAATTCGCCTAAAGCAGGTGCAGCCACTTTCACCCCTCGAGGTTGCCGGCAGAGAGCTAGGGTAGACCACGTGGTCCAAACTTTAGGGGACTATAAATGGGGGGCCTGGGTAGAAGACGTGGGGTTGTAGACCTGAAGAAGGGGAGGTGGAGAGGCCCCTACCCAGGGAGCCACCCTGGCCTCGGGGTACTCCTACGGCGTGCTTTGCAACTTCGGCCTTTCGGCTGGAATCTGGAGGTACGGCGAAGCCCCGCTCCCTTAGGGTTCATTGGCTCCGGGCAGGCTGCGCCCGGCACGGGGTGTGGCCGGGGGCCCAGAGCCGGGAGCCCGCGCCCGTCCCGGCCTTTCCTTGACTCGCTCCCGCTCCCCCACTGCATGAGGGTTCAGAGTGGACTTTCTGAAATGGGGGCTCGGGGGAGGCTCCTTCTGGGCTTTGTGAACCCCACCCTCCACCCCCGGGTGCGCTCTGCCTCTGTCTCTGGAAAGGGGAATTTCCCGTAAGGGCTCTGTGAACCAATGAAGAAGGGGCCCAAGGCCAGATCCACGGGGGCAAAGTGAAGTGCAAAGTCGAGGCAATTATCTGGACAGATTAGATCGTAAACAAAACTCAGCGTCTGTGAATACCACTTCTGCACAGGGAGTCTGGAAGGACTGCGGCCGTGGTGGTGGTGGTGGTGCTGTGTGTGTGTTTTGGGTTGGGATGGGGAATTAGGGATGAGGCAAGGCCCAAGGTACAAGGGGGAGGGCTGTGTTGGTAGCAGATGCCCCACTCATGAGACCCGTGGAAATCTGAATAAACCCTCCCACCCTCCACCCCTAAAACATCTCCTGACTGTGTGTGTTGGGGTTGGCAGAGAGAGGAGGGACTCCTCAGGGATCCCTAGGAGTGCCCCCAAGGAGGGTAGGGCAGCAAGGGAGTGATTCTTGAAGACTCTCCTGGTCCAAATCACTTTGTCCTAATGCTGCTGGTGACATGTAAGCTGGGCTGCTATGAGGATTGGAACTTAGGTCAGCCAGTGCCTTGTCTGGGAAGAGAAACTTTCTTGGTGGAGAGGTCCTTTCCAGATGGGACTTGGAAGAAAAGCAGGTTCAGGAGAGGAGCCCCCCTCTTGGGTGTCCTCCATCACTTACTCTCTTCCTTTTCTGTGGATGTAGTTGTAATGTTATGGTACTTGCCAAGGTCCAGATCCTAAGTAGTTGCTTTATTGGGCAGGTGTCACAGGTATACTTAGGTCCTCCTAGAGCCTTTAAGATTTCTAGGTATGAAATTATTGGGGTGGGGGGAGGACTCTAAATGCCATTTACTTGATACCACAATGTTCTTTCTAATGTAGCAATAGCAGGAGCAAAAAAGAATAAAATACCAGCAGCCAACATTTGAATCATTCCACATGCCTGACAATATGGACTCATTTAATCTTCACAATAAACTCATGAGGTAGACAGTATGATTATTTCCATTTCACAGAGGAGGAAACTGAGGCATAGAAAGATTAAGTCACATGCCCACAGTTACTTGGGTAGAAAATGATGGAGGAGAATTCCAACTAGACTCTCTTTGGCAAGGACAAGGAAGAAGCTCTCAGAGGTCTTTAAAACAGGATTGTCAGCCTGAGGAGGTGGCCATTTTGGGAGGGAGGAAGCCCCTGGTAGTGTGATCTGATTTATCTTCTGTGGAGAGCCAGCTCTGGTAGGAGTCAGGGTGTGCACCCCTGGGCTGAGCCTGGAGTGGATGGTCCTTGGGTAAGGCCAGCTGAGCCAGTGACCATGCCTGGCAGCCCTCCCTCCCATCCTTCCTGCAGCAGAGGCTGGGATGGGAACTAGGGGCTTTGATACAAAAGAGGGAATTCCTCCAAGGGGAGGCGGGATAAAGAGCTTCTCCAGCTTTTTTTCTGGCCGACTCTCATACCCTGTGAGTCTTTTTCCCCTCACCTTCCTGCAGCAGACCCCATCCACCCACCCACCTCACACATAGGCTTATTTGACCAAAGGGATTTCCCTGGGAAATGTTTTTGCTTTCATTTCAGTCTCAGCCCTCCAGGCCAGCTCTGGTTCCAGTGACTCACAGTGGGAGGCCCAGGGGAGGCAAAAGACCTTATACTGTCCCCACCTTAAAAAACATTTTAGTGAGGAAAACAAGACCTTACCAAGAAAGATATGGAACACCTCCACATCAAAGCGGCCAGCCCAAAGCCTTCCTCCTGGTACATGAACTCTAAGAGAAGGTTCAAAAGTGTAGCCCTTGGCTCCTGAGGGGGAGTGACTGGGAACAGGCAGGAGAGGGCCCTCTTTCTGTCCTCATTCTCTTGCAGGGTCCTCAGAGTCCAGGGGCAGTGGCTGTGGCAGGAGCTGGGGCTCATGGCCTGGTCTTCCTGGGAAGGTCGTAGTTAAGATGTAGGGGCTGGAGTCAGGCAGGCTTGCGTTGAACTTTAGCTTCTGTCACTTCCAGCTATGTGGCCTGGGCAAGTTACATGTCTCTGAGCCTCAGTTTCCTTATTCGCAAAATTGAGAGAATACTCCCATAGGGTGGTTGGGAGGAAAACGTCAAAAAGCATGTGCAAAGGCTCTAACTCAGTGACTTGTTCGTGGAGTGCTTTGTGTAAGTGCTCATTTTCCCTTTTGTGAAATGAAGAGTAACTACCTCAAAAAACTGCAAATCATGAGTTGCCACTTAGTAATGCTTGCTGTGTGGCAAGCACTTGACTAACCTGCTGTTCACCTTCATCACCTCAGGCATGGTGGTTTTTCTTCCCATTTTACAGTACAGGAACCTGAGGCTCAGAGAGGTCTGTTAACTTGCCCCATGTCACACAGCTAGAAGGTGATGCAGCAAGGACTTGCACCCAGTCTTCATGTTCCCAAGCAGATGCTGTTTCCTATGACTAGCTGCCTCCCCATTGTGGTGATGAAGTAGGATAATGGACAAGCTTGTTCCTTGTAGCAGGCCTGGCACTCACATATCTGGGAACATTAGTATCCTATCCCCACAGTCCCCCAACACCAGAGCCCAGATATTTTCTGTTTCCATTCATTGGACTGCTTGAGTCTTAACTTTTTTTTCTTTCTCAGAACCTTTTTTTAGTTATTAAGTAACAAAACTTTGCCATTATAATACAGCAGCTCCACTCCTAAGTGTATACCAACAGAATTGTGTACATGTATATGTTCACCAAAAGGCATACACTAGAACATTCTCAGCAGCACTAGTCAAAATAGTCATCAGCAGTAGAATAGGTAAATAAGTCATGGTATTCGCACGAATGAATAATACTTAGCAATGAGAATGAACAAACCATTGCCATCTACTGTTCACAGCAACATGGATGAATCTCACAAACATAATGCTGAGCAAAAAAAAGAAAAGAAAGGAAAGACGTATACAGAATGATTCCATTTATCTGAAATTCAAAAACAGTTTGAACTGATGGATAGTGTTAGAAGTCAGGAGAGTGCTACTCTAGATGGGAGAGCAACTGAGAAGGGACATGAGAGGGTTTCTGGGGGGCTGGAAATGTTTTGCCTTTTATTTGTGAGTTGGTTACAGGGGTATGTTTACTTTGTGAAAATTCATTGAGCTGTATGCTTATGATTTGTGCACCTTCTTATATGCTTAGAAATAAAAAGTTTAAAAATTGTCGCTGATATAGTTGAGGTCCTTTTGCTATCTCTCCATTCCTCCCTCCCTCTCTCCAACCTTCCTTTCCTGGAGATAACTATTTTTCTGAAGTCAGGGGGTTAAAAGTAAGTTTTATATTCTAAATCGTATAGTATTGCTTGACTATTTTAAAAGTTTAAATAAAAGATATTCTTCAGCAAGTTGCTTTTACTTTTTGTTGCCATTATTGTTTTTTCACTCAAGTCCATTTGGCTGAGATTAATTTGGGTTTGATACTTATATTTCTAGGACATTAATTTAGCAGCCTGTCGGAGAGGATGCCACCGAATCAACGTGTCCTATTTCTTTACCTGGCCTCCCGTGATGGACAGTGAGGTTGTTTGGGATGTGCAGCCATTGTGGTCACACTGAGGTGTGCCTCCTTCTGGGAGCCCCATGCCAGGCTCTGTGTCCCTCTTCTCCTTTGCCTTCTGCCTGGTCAAGTCCGTCCCGTCCCCTTTCCCTGCTGTGTTTCCTCCACTCTGCAGTCTCCTCTTCCTCTCCCCTCCCCAACACCCAGCTGTTCCTTCCCACCCGCTTCTCAATCTTCCTGACTCAGAAAGACTCAGGGTCTGTGCTGAGTGGGAGGGGGGTGGGGTGGGGGAGGGGTGGAAGGGGAGCAGCCTTCTCCACAAAGGCCCCTGTTCCCCAAGACAAACTGCGATTTTAACAAAGAAATATTTCATTAAGGGTTGATATCTTAATGAACTGTGCCAGGAGCCTTCAAGGCACTCTCTAGGCTCCCCCCACATACTTTTAAGGAGGGGGCTCCCACCCCTGGGGAGGCTTATCAGTTTACCATATTGCCCCTAGTAGAGGACCGGTAGTGTTGTCCCAAGGAGGCTGCGGAGGAGAGGGCACCCAGAAGTGGGGGGAGGGGCCAGGTTGCTCTTCTTAGCGCTAGACTGGCTGGGTGCCTGGGCCCTGGGAAATATTTGCAGGACCCTCCAAAATCACTTTTAAGGACTCAGAGACTTGGGCCTTGTCCATATGGTGGTGGAAGTGGGACTTCAGGCTGATTGGTGGAAAAGCAGCACTCATTAACGATCAGGAAATGAACAATAACCTAACAGGCAATGAACAATTTTCCATGAGTTAGAGCACTGCATCTGTCACATGAGATCCTTCCACTGAGGGATTCCCGTGAAGGGAGAGATCAGGACACACACAGGGATGGGAGAAGAGAGCAGACCCAGCATCTTCCTTCTTCCCCCAGGCTTTTCACCCTACCGTTCACTGAAGGGGAGGAGTATGCATGGGGGTAGGGAAAGGACAGGCCAAAGAGTGGGCACAGAGAAACAAGCCCCTTCTCCCTTCATTTAGTTCTTCCTCATCTTTCAATAGCTATCCCATGTCTTCCTCCCTGGTGAGGACTCTTGGATTTCAATCCCAGTTAGGTCACTTTCTAGCCTGAGATCCTGACACATAGGGGCTTAACCTGATTCTTCAGCTGTAGAATGGAAAGAAAGATGAGGGTCTGACAAAGAGATGGTAAGGAACAGTATAACTCAGTAGGGTTCTCCTCAGTGTAGTCATTGCAGATTGTAGCTACTGTTATTATTTCTTGATCACCTCAGCCCACTGGAGTCTCTTTCCCTCTCCTCTGTAGCACTCATGCCATTAATGTCACAATGTTTTGTTGGCTGACTTTTATTTATCAAATACCTAGTAACTTTTAACACACTGTGTTGTTAACTGATCATTTATGTCTCATCTCTCCAACTAGGTAATTAACTCTTTGAGTTCAGGAGCCCACAATCTTAGTCATTCTGGGATTTCCCACTACACCGAGTGGTGTTTTTTTTTTGTATAAGTAGTTGCACAGTAAATGCATGTTGATTTGATG
>PVKY010010664.1:0-12485 GCA_004027775.1 Bradypus variegatus
ATAATGTGGTTGAGCGAGAGCTTTTTCACATTTATTAGCCATTTAGATTTCCTCATTTGTGAGGTGCCTCAGTATTTTACCCATTTTTCTATTAGATTCCCTCTCTTTTTAAACATTCGTAGGAGCTTTTAAATGTTCTGCACTTGAGTTTTGTTCTTATCTTAGTTACACAGATCGTTTCCTGTTCTCTGGCATGTCTTTTCCCTCACTTCATGTGTCTTGATAAGGGTTTTAAACAGTCAGATTTATCAGTCTTCTTTATTTATGCTCTTTGTGTCTTAAGAAACCTACCCTACATGAAGAGATTCTCTTATATTTTTTTTAAATTTTGAAATAATTATAAAAGTTGCAGAAATAGTAGAGGTCTCCTGTACCCTTCAACCAGTTTCCCCCATTAGTAACACCCTATGTAGCTACAGAAGAATATAAAATATCAGGAAATTGGCATTGGTACAGTCACAGACCTTATGCACATATCCCTGATTTTATATGCAGACATCATGCGTGTGTAGGCATGTGTGTGCGTGTCTAGTTCTTTGCCATTTTTATCCCATGCGTAGATTCCTGTAACCACCACCACAGTGCAGACCCAGAACTGCTCTATCAGCCCAAAGATCTCCTCATGCTCCCCCTTTACTGTCACACCCTGTCCTCTGGCGACCACAGATCTTGTTCTCCATCTCTAGTTTTGTCCTTTCAAGAATGTCATATAAATGGAATCATACAGCATTTGACCTTTTGAGATTCGCTTTTTTCCACTCAGCGTAATACCCAGCCAAGTTGTTCAGAGGTGGAAATCCTGGAGAGGGGCTCCGGAGACCACCATAGGACTGGGCTCCAACTGGAGACCTCCCAAACACCGATGTGGGAATGGGTCCTTAACTTTCCCTATCAGGACTTGGGTAAATATTCAGGAATAGAGGCTGGGTTTAGTTCCAATTTATCTTGTAGTGCTCTGTTAATTATCTCTAGTATTTGCTCTTTATTTTTAAAATAACATTTTGCCCTAATTTCAAAAGTTATAAATGTTCTCAGTGGAAAATATAGAAAAGCACCCAACAGGAAATGAAAAATACCCATTATCCCAACTCTTAGAAATTACAAGATAATACCTTGTTTTCTTAAAGCTGGAATTATATTGCCTTTTAACACAGCATGAACATTTTCCAAGGACATTAAGCATTCAGTTTTGTTTTAATGAATTCATAGCAACCCAAATTCAAACTGCCTCCCTAGTGTTGGGTATCTAGGCTACCAAATTTTGCTATTGTAACTAATGCAGTAAGGAACATCTTGGTGGGTCCTTCTTTGTACCAATCTAATTGTGCATTCAGGGAGGGCTTGTGGCAGGCCAGTGATACAGAGTCTTGTGGGTCGGAGAAGGATTTTGGTCTTGGATCTAAATGCAGTGGAAGGCCACTGAAGGTGGAAGATTTTCATTTCAGGTGTTATGTAAAGATCTCTGACTGGGGACAGAATGGTGTGGACAGGCGATTTCAGGTGGAAGTCACTGGTAGCCATGAACAGTGGCGGTGAGGAGGGGCAGAGGAGATACACTTGGAGGAGAAGGTAGTGCTGAGTTTAAGGAATCTTTGAGATGCAACTCGAGACACGGAAGTGGCGGGGGTGTAGAAGTCCGGGCTGGGGACGCGGATGCAGGGGCTACTGATACGGAGATGGCACCAGAAGCCAGAGACCTGACTTGCACCACCTGGCAAGAGTAACTGTGGTGGTTTGAAACTGTGTGTGCCCCCAGAAAATCACGTTCTTAAAGCTAACGCATCCTTGTGGGTGTAAGCCTATTGTAAGTAGGACCTTTCGATTAGGTTACTTCAGTTAAGGCATGGCCTAGGGTGGGTCTTCATCTCTTTACTGGGATCCTTTGTAAACGGGATGAATACAGAGAGAAAGGGAGAGAGAAAGCCACAGAAGCAAGATGCTAACGAAACCCAGTAGAGGCCAGCAGATTCCACCACGTGCCTTGCCAGGTGACAGAGGAGTCCAGGATTGCCAGTCTTCAGGAAGAAAGCATTGTCTTGATCATGCCTAGATTTGGACATTTTCATGGCTTCAAAACTGTTTAAGATTGTAAGCTAGTAAATTCCCAGTGCATTTCTTGGAATCTTCTTTGACCAGTTTAGCAAACTAAAACAGTAACTCAGAATTATGTGCCCAGAATTAAGGACCCATCCCCAGAACCCCATCTGTAACATCAACCTGGTTGGATCAAGCACCGTGTATGTTAACGGTACACCCGCATCAGTGATGTGGACACACAGGTCCAGAAGGCAGCAGCCTGAACGACAGTGCCACAGTCTGGTAACCACACACTGGGGGAACCACTGCCTACCAAGGTTCTTCTACCATAAATGTTTCTATGTAAAAATGAAGGGTTGGGTCTTTAGGGAAAATTGAACAAAGGGGAGCTATAGCATTTTAGATCAGCTAACCAAAATAAAATGAGAAAAAAGTGCTAAAGCACCGTAAAGGCAGTATCATGACATAAAACAAAGACTTTTCCATCCTCATCAGAATCACTGTAATGTTGAAATATTTTTCTCCATGGACTTAATGTTTCTACTTCTAGAGATAAGATGCCTAGAGGTGATCTGATAATCTTGAATGTGTGCGTTAGAAGTTATATGCAAGTATGTTTCTAGAACCACTATCTAATAGAAAAAAACTGGAAACCAAACAAATGAGAATGAATAAATAATAGTATATTCACATAATGAACTCTACATAGCAGTAAAGATAAACTGCAGCTTAATGTAAAAAAAAAAAGTCACATGCATGTATCCCTTGAAGGAGTTTTTTTGTTTTTTGCTTTTTTCTTTACATTTT
Source organism: Bradypus variegatus (assembly GCA_004027775.1). Lineage (NCBI taxonomy): Eukaryota > Metazoa > Chordata > Mammalia > Pilosa > Bradypodidae > Bradypus > Bradypus variegatus. The sequence goes on from PVKY010010664.1 coordinate 2,845, forward strand.
AGAACTTCCGACTGATCAGAAAATTAAGTCATAAAGTAAATGCCCCCTAAAATGAAAACAATTACACTATCAAATCAGCTCCCTAAAATAAAACTCTGCATTGCTTCATGGCTGAACTTACTCAAGGTCCTCAGGAACTGCTAATGCCAATGCTTTTAAAAGCTTTAAAAGGATGCTCTGTATTTTGTGAACACTAACAACTACCTAAAAACCCAAATCAATAAAAAAAAAATTCGTTATATCCATAAAGAAATATGGATATACTGAGTACATTTACTGCACAAATGACTTTTCAGTCCCACAAGTTACAGCTGGGCATGGGCCTGTGGGCAGTGCCTGCTTGTCTCTGTGCAAAGTCTGATTCCTGTCCCTATTCTTTTCAGATCTGCAACTCCTCCCAGACCTAGCACTGCCCCTCCCTGACAGAGAATATGAGCTAAACGAGGAGAAAAAAGAGAGTAAAAACTGTCATTTACATACAGAACAAAGTAAGAAACGTTTAGTATTGGTAGTGGCGGCCATACCATCTGTACCAAAGAAAGTGACCTTTGTTGAAGAATCTGCTGAAGAACAATCTGTAAATCATTAATTTTATAGTAAGTCAAATAGAAAAAGGTGCTTTGGAACAATAAAGTCAATAAATGTCTTGGTAACCAGAACCCAATCAAAATACACAAGAGGAATATGGCTAAAATAGAGATAAGACAGTAGAAGCCCTAAGTTTGGAAAACAAATATTTTGGCCCAGTTTAGAGAGGAAACATTAATGCAACGTAATAATAGAGAGCCAGTATACATGATTTTTAGATCCTGGTAAGGAAGATTACAGCCATCATGCACCAGAGCTCAGACAGCATCTGATTGCTAATAATTTTCTGTGGCCTATTTGGAAGCAGCTCCAGTGGCAACAAGAGGGGGCACCACCACTTTTACAAGAAAATATAATCTAGTAACGTGACCAGCCACAGAAAATATCTAAACCTATAGGAGACAAGGATTCAATCAGTAAAAACATATCACTCTATACAACCCACTTTGTAGCAATTAATAAAAGCAACTGTAACAAAGCCTGGAAGCAATGCAGTCAACCAGAACTTTCACAATTAATGAACATCTGAAATAGGGAATAAATACGAGCATACATAATGAAAGTGGCGCTCAGGGGATCATATTCAAAGAAACTCAAGACAGGAAAATGAAAAACAGATTAAGGATGCAGTTAGCAGCCCAATTTGTTTTTATAACCCAATGGAAGTGAAAGATAATGCAGCCCTTAAACCAGGATTTTTAATAAACTATAGCTTTTAATAACCATGGAACAATGCCCTATAACTGACAATAATACATATGAAAATTTCCTGAGATGGAATCTTGTATACAAAATAATGAAAACAAACCCCAGAGGAAGAGTATGGAAAAAACACAACCCAAAAACATGATTATTGCTCCAAGGAATTTTTAACTATTGGTAGAGATTTAGTCTAGAAAAACTGTCAGGTTGACAAAAAAGTGGGGGAGAAGTTTTTTGCTGCTCCATTGTTCTGAGTATGACCTGGTTTCATCAGGCTCAATGCCCCTTTCTCTGGGCACGTAAATCCCAGAAGGCTGCATGTGGCTGAAGCCAGGAGGGACCTTCCAAGACACCACAGCCCAGAGTCATGGCCTTGCCTTTACAAGGTGAGCACCAGGGGACAGCCGGGCCCACTCACTGCCCTTTGGAGGCTCAGTGGCATCCATGCTGGAATCAGTCCCACAGAAACAACACTGTCAAAATTGAATAAGGGGGGCAGACTCATCTCTTACCCCCTTCCAGAGAGCTTTCATGGACCAAGTCAGACTGTCTCAGGGTTCTCATTTGTTGGTAGTTTTTTTTCCACAATACAAAAGACATGATCCTTCTGTGACCATCAGGACTACTTCATTAATAAACCCTGAAATAAACTGCACCAAAACCTACTGGTTTGTTTTAATAGAATCTTTAAGTTAAATTTTAAGTGGCAGTTTTTAAAAGTGTCTCACCACCCAGGCTGGAATTAGAATCTTCATTGGGTATCCTGTCACGGAATGCAACTTGTAACTTAGTCCTGATTCAGAATCTGACCTTATTTATAAATGAGACAAGATGGTCTGACAGCACTGTAAATGTGTGCCTAGACAAGCCCCTTTCCCAGATGAGAGCGGTGAGAAAGGGCCTCTCACCGGGTGCTACATATCCTCAGCACCTCAGTGTCTGGCTCCCCCTTGATCCACTGAATCTTGCACCCAAACAGCTGTCATGCAACAATTTTACAGTGACCTAACACCGACTAGAACAGAACATCGTAAAGCTGTTGGGTGGCTGCATATCACAGGCCTCAGCATCCTTGTGCCCTGTGCTTATGGTACAAACAGAGTCAGTTCCAAGCAATTCTGGGATGTCCATAAAGCTGGGAAAAGAAAAGAAACATAAGACAGGTCATATCAACAGTCTGTGGAGACTGGGAATTAATCCCATTTTAAGTATGAGCTAAACACATGGCATATATGACTGTGTTCATTTACAACTGAAAAAGTTTTGACTCTAAGCCATAAATGGGACACTTGATAACTTTTTTAAAAAGGTACTAGCCCTAGGAAACATTTCAAATGTGCTGTGTGGCACCCTGATCCTGAGAAACTCACTGACTCCTGGTCAAATGAGTTTAGAAAACGTGCTGTGGCTCTCAAAGACAGCCACAGCACGTTAAGACATTAAGTTTTACAGCAAATGTAGTAGCTGGTCTAATTTTGTTTCACTCTGTTTCCCAGAGTACTTTGCCCACGGAAGGAGCCAGCTCTTCTTCTCTTGCACACATGTTCCTGGGAATGCACTGTGAAAAAGGTGCTCTGTGGCCAGTGTAGCTCCCCTGCCCAGGGAGGGGCAGAGGCAAGGTGCCCACTGGGCCCTTGGCTAGTTTTCACTGGAGCTTTAGCCATCAGCTCCCTCGGGGCAGGGTACAGCTGTTCTCCTCTGCAGCACTTCAGTGATGGCCAAGAGAGATAGGGAGACAGAGACACACAGAGGGAAGGGGAGGAGAGGACCAGACAGCGGGGAGAGGGCAGCAAGAGGCACCAAGAGGAGGAAAGGAACAGAAACAGCTCTGTTGCCTGGGGCTCTGGCTGTCTGAACATGCAGGACCTGACACCACTGCTCTTTTACCTGCTCGTCAGCTGTGGCCAAAGCTCTTCTTGGATTTTTGTCCCTGAACAGAGTGATCAGGCACACAGCTTCCCAGTCAGGACCTCAGTGTCTGGGCTGCAGTGGCATGAGCCAGAGCAAAATCAATAAAGCCCTTTGCAGTCCCACTGAGGACTAAAACAGACCCCACATCACAGTTCCCTGCTAGCCAGGAAGGAGAGAGAGACAGGAGAAGAGCACAGGAGAATCCGGGTGGCTGGAAGCAGCACTGAGCATGGAGCTGGCTCTAAGCAGGCCCAGGAAGGCAGGGCCCATCACCCAGCAGGCTCCTACCTTGGGCTGGTAGCCCTTCGTGGCCATCGTCTTTGCCTCCTGCTGCAGGAGGGCATCGCTGAGCAGCTCCGCCTGCCTGGCCTCCTCTTCCTCCTCCTCCTGCTGCTGCTCTTCCTCCCAAGCCTGAAGCTGGCGTGTGGCTACCTGGCCACCAAGAGCAAAGTCACCCTGAGCTGGGCCCACGGGCAGAGCCCTGCCTCTAGTCAGGAGGGAAAGCCCATGGTTCTGCCCAGCTGGACAATCAGTGCTAAATAACAGTGACAGAAAGTGCAATAAACAAGAAAAAATGTCTGGCACTGGAAAAGGTTCTATGTGAGGGAACATATACCTTGTAAAAACTCTGGATACAGCCAGGTATTTGGGGGAATATGTTGTTATACATATTAGGCATTGGATTGAATAAAGGATTGTGACCCAGTAAGTGAAGTGCTTGCAGATGCAGACAGGATATGGAGGAGAAGACAGACAGCATGAGCAAATGCTCCCGCCAGAGGTGGAGGAGCTGGGGTGGAGTCTGAACTACATCCACGTGGGTCAGGGTTTCAGCTGGAGAGGAAAAGGTGTGCGCTGAGCTCTCCAACGAGAACGTCTAGTCAATGCACTAATGCTAAGGGCCCCTGATTCCTACCCCAGGATGATGCAAGAACCAATGCCTTGGAGGGAGCAGGGCTTGTTCCCTCCAGGGCCCTCAGCCCCCTTGCTGCTCCCGAAGGTGGCCTCCCATCCCCGGGCTCAGCCCTACCTGGGCTTCCAGCTCTTGCTTCCTCGCTGACTTCAGTTCTTCACTCTCCTCCTTCTCACGACGAGCTGACTCTCTCACCTCCTCGAGATTTTGAATAAGTTGCTCCCTTTGTTTCAGGGATTCCTCTTGTGCACGTCGGTTCTGTTCAATCTTTTCTCGTATTTGTTGTTGTCTTCCTGTCAGAACCTATCCTTGGCAAAAAGGAGAAGGGAGAGTTTTATTTCGATTCTAATAGATACCCTTTCTACCAGCCTCCAGTGGGCTGCCGCTACCCTGAGATCCAGCCTAATGCTTAGCTTCAGACTTAAATACTCCAGACAAAGGCACGTATGGGCGACAGCCCTGGGTGCAGACAGCGTCCACTAAGTGTGCCCGAGCACGAGAGGCAAAGTGCACCACCTGGGCACACTCACACTGCCTCCCGCCTGTGGAGACAGATGGGCACTGAAGTGGTCAAAGGAGTTGTGGAGGACGTCCCACTCCCCAGGGGCAGAGACTTCTCAGCAGCAAGGTGAGTCTCACTCTCCACCAATGGATTCCGCAAAAAAGAAGAAAACCCACAAGCCATACAGATGACCAGAAGCTGAGTCTGGGCTCTCCCCTAACCTTCTGGATTCAACTTTACTGCCCAAAGCAGCAGAAGCCTGCTGTGCTTGCAATGGGCCCAGAGCAGTATTAGGCCCCACGAGCCTAGACTCAGGAGCAACAGTTATGCCCTCTAGAAGAGCCTGTAAAGTGGCCACAGCTAGGGAGAGACTTAAGAATGGGGGAAATCAAAAGACAATAGAGAATATTTGGTATCCACAAAAGTGAAAAATCACCAGTTGAGCCCCAACTTCTCATGGTTTCCAATACATAATATACTAATATGCACAAAATATAATTTCTCTTTCTAAACTACTGTAAAATAACTTTCAACACATGGATGACTTTTTTTTTCCCAAGTAATTTTCTTGTAATTGGGATACATCTTAAGCATGTTATTTCTATACTGATAATCATGCTCTTTAACCCACTTAGTCTACTTCTGGTTATCCAAACTAAGAAAAAAATCCTAAATATGGAAGAGTCCACGGAACAAGCCATGGTACATACACATGACAACATACTATGTACCTGTTAAAATATTTACAAAGAGGATGTAACTGAATGATAAAATGCTTGAAATCAAACATAGCACAAAAAATAAGTAGAAAAAAATACTATGTAGAGAAACAAAGGAGAAGGAAATAATAGAAGCTATGTGGACGACAGAGCTCTGGGTGCCCTTTTTGTTTTTACTTTTCTGTACTTCTGAATTTTTTTCCTAAAAAAGCATATGTTGCTTTCATAATGATTTCTAAATAACCAAGAAGACTGATCCGAGACCACAGGGCAGGGTCAGCCTGTGATGGGGATGCCCGGACTCCCTGCCCCTGGAGTCTGACGGCCCTTCCCTGGGCGTCGCGGCCGAGATTACCTCCCTCATCAGTCTGTCCCGCGCGCTCCTCTCTCGGGCCCACTCAGCCTCTCTCTTTTCCCACATTTCCTTGGCTTCTTCCCTGGGCAAACACAAAATGGATGAGAGCAGGTTCCTTACTCCACCAACGGCAGGAAGTTAACCAAAGAACAGCCACGGCTCCAAAGCAGCAGTAGCACAGGCCAGGGGCTTCCTGTGGGACCAACCTTCAGCCAGCCTCTCCAAACAAGTATTTAAAGATTAATCTTATGGACAACGTTCACTGAAAGTATTACTAAGTACTTTAAATTATCTTTTCTATACCCCATCTCCTTACAAAAAGCACTTGCAATGACTTGCCACCAGGCCATTTAAACAGAGAAGGGAAGGAAATCGTCAGGCCCCTGGGGAGCAGGAGGGGTGGTGCCTGAGCCTTGTCACCTGTCTCCTGGGCTCAGTGCTCCCACCTGTGACCTGGGGCAAGCGAGTGGCCCCTCAGGTCTCCATGCACTTACCACTTGGCTGGATGTCAGGATTAAATAAGATGAGGAATGCAAAGAACTTAGCACAGTGTCTGGCTCATAATAAGTGCTCAATAATGTTACTTATTATTAGATTATTTTAACTCTACTTGTTTAATTTTTAAGCTCCAGATTCATTCATATACATAAAAGAAGGATTCACCATCTCCATAATTTATAAGCATTTCCTTTCAAATTTCTAAGATTTTAGATGAACAGTTATTCAATCCCATTTGATTTCTGCTCACCCACCCACCCGCAAACCTGGGTCCAATGGTAAAGATGTGCTCTTCACAAATGATGGACAACCGACAAGGACAGATGTTTGGATACCTGGCGATTCTCGCACTGACTTGCAGGGATTTCAGGGTACCAGAGCAGAGGCCGGGGGGTCGCGCCCAGGCAGCTGCCGCCTCTCACCTCAGCAGCATCTGCAGCTCTGCCTCCCGCTCCCTCTCCAGCTGCAGCTGCTCCTCAATGACCTGCTTCATCCAGGCCACGTCCGCCAGGGCCTGCTCCCGCTTGGCCAGGTGGATGCGCTGGGTCTCCTCCTCCTTCTCCAGGAGCGCCTGCAGGATCCGCTTGTCAGCCTCCTGGAGGAAGCACGGTGGAAGCACAGTGGGTAAGGGGGGGATGCTCCCCCGGGGGAGGATGGAGCCCTTCTGCAACAACTGCCTGGCACTGCTGCCAGCCAGGGAGCTTGGCTCTGTCCTGAGACGGGAAAGACATAGGGGGAAAGCTGCACGATGGGAACAGCAGTCAGGCTGCTCTCTGATGCAGGGATAAGAGGGAAACTTGGGTTTGCTTGTGCACTGTTTTGCACTGTTTTCATCCTACCCAGGATCTTGGTGAGAGAGTACATCAGGGTACCTGACAGAACAAGCTCAACATAAATATACTGACCTTAAAAAAAAGTGTGAGATTTACTGTTAAGTAAACATGCTACAGAATGCAACTTCAATTACATTTAAAAACCACAACCCAAAACAACCTCTCTGTGGGCAGGTACCAAAACGGACTTCTAGTGGGAGGCACAGAGACTGCAAGGGCAGGCAAGGGGGAGCCTCACTTTGTGTTCAGTTCTTACAAGCATGCACTCACATACTGTGCAATGAAAAACAGTTTTTTTTTCCAAAAGAGCATGAAAGAAATGCCAGGATGCAACTTCACACTTACCAGTTCCTCTTGGATCTGCTGTGTACGTCTGTTGAGTTGTACATTATACTGATGTCTCAAAAAGCGCCTAAAAATGAGCAAAGTATGGATTGCCTTCAGTGTCTTATACAGGACCAAACAGAAGTTAAGACTACTACCTATTCCAGGTTGTAACCTTATGGTTTCAAGGATACTGATGCACGTCTGAGAAAGCAGCGAGAGGCCCCCGACTGGGAAGGGCCCTGGGGGGTGAGGGCAGCAGGGCTTTCCTACACACACCCCAGCTCTGCCTTCTGCCGCAAGGCTGCCATTTGCTTCCTCTCTTCTTCCAGCCTCTCCAGCTCCCACCGTTGCTTCAACAGATTCTCCTGCTCCTTCTTCAGTTTGGTTGCCTGTGGTTACAAAGACAATAAACCTGACTAAGACCATGCAATCAGATCTTCCCTCATGCCTCATCTCCAGTTTCGGCAAAACTAAGCAACAAGGGCTGGGCCTCACCACCCTGGTGATCGTGATCCTCTCCCACCTCTGGGGCTCTGAGCCCCTCTGCCTGGCTGACCCCTCTCACCCATCCGCTATCAGCTGGCCAGTGTTTCCTGCAAAGCCTTTCCCAGGCCCCATGCTCCATGCTCCCACAGGACCCACACTCAGCCATGCTTTACTGTAACTTCACGTCTGTCTGCCCTGTCTAACATTGTTTCTGCTGTGAGGGCCGCGTCTCTGGCACCCAGCCCAGCACTTGGCACTGGTCTAAGTAGTGGGCAATAAGTTTCCATTTATCGAGTCATTCAGACGTGGGGATTGAGGAGTTCAAATGCACACAGGGGCCTCATCTCACCTGAATGGGAAGATCCAGCCCTACAGGGAAACTGTGCACAGACTCCTGGACCAAAACCCTCCATTTATGCCTTGAGAGCCAAGACATGCTACCAGTGGAAAGCTGTGTGCTGAGGACGCCAAACTAACTCATGTCTGCTGAGCACCCTGGGAAATCCAAATTCTAAGGAGGCTCTCAGACAGAAGGTCTGTAATGAAAACATCTATTAACTCCACATCACTGATGTCCTAGAATCTGGGCACACTACCTAGGAGTGTAGAAAAAGCATGAGATGGGAACTACATGTGAGAGAAGGGAGAATCCAGTTGGTGCATTTCTGAAAGCTGCCTTCCCCTGATACGACCTCTTTTTAGACCAACTTTTTAAATTCCTGTTTGATACTAACAAACAGCTTGTAAGAGAGGTCGTGAGTGTGGAGGGCCACCTGGCCCAGGTGGGGCTTGCACTTACCTCCATCTCCTTCAACTTCAGCTCCTCCATCTGCTGAAGCAATGCCTCGGCCTGTAGCTTATCCTCTAACTGCCTCCTCTCTTCTTCTGCTTTCATCCGTTCTATCGCTTCCCTGCGAGCCGTTTCATATTCATTTTCATACCTTTTTTTTTCTTCCTTGTTGGTGGCTTCTTGCTACATGGGGGCAAATGAACCCGGGAGATCAGTATCTGTACCGCACAGCCGGCAAAGGCCTGGTTCCCAGCTGCCTGGTCAGCGGCCGCAGGGCCCATCAGTTCCTCATTCCGAGGCATCTGCACCCGAGTCGGCCCGGCCTTGAGTCCCCTCTTAGCTGTGATACTGGACGACGGTGCACGTTCCTGGGCTCGGTTCCCTCACTGAGTGGTGGGAATGAGACCTCCCTCAGAGACAAAGCCTGGGCACTGCTCAGCACAGTCCCTGGCTCAGAGGAAGGGCTTAATGTCAGATTTCTTTTCCCTTCCAAAACCCAACAAAAGGCCTTCCAAAACGAACCCGCAGGCAAAACAATGGGCTCAGGGGGGAGGTGTGGACTTTTATCCCCAGAGGTGCCACTATAAACACAGATTGAGAGTTAATGACGCAGATTACCTAAAAACAGATTAAAAAAGAGAGTCGGCCAGCAACAAAAATGCCCTTAAAGCCCAGTCCATCTAGAACTGCCAAGAGAGGCCAACCTGCTCTCATCACCTGGGCTTATTCTGCCCCTGAGGATGATCTCACAGGACTCTAAAACATGCCAGAGCAAACCTTCAGCTTTATCGTGTGTTTAGTAAACTTAAAAACCTCTAGTCGGAGAACCTATGATGGCGGCTAGGTGAGACAGAGCAAGGAGACACCTCCGTGAAAAACAATGAATAAAAACCAGAAAGTGACCCAGAACGTCACCTCCAAAGTAGCACCAGCCGGACAAGGTCTGCTAAAGCCACAGGGAACGTCCATTTGACGAAACCAGAAGTCTGCATTCTGAAACGAGTGAGTGAGTCTGAT
>PVKY010010665.1:0-12487 GCA_004027775.1 Bradypus variegatus
AGACATCAGATTCTTTGTAAAATAAATGTTTAGATGATATTATATTTAGCTTAAGACTCAGCAGTCAATTAATATCTTCAACGACAAAAATTTGAAGTCACCTTACAAAAGACTGGGAAGAAAACTAAAGAGACATTAATGTAGTTCAAACGTTGTTCCTACAATGCTAATAGTTTGCTAGGAAACAACTCCATTCCTCAGAGACAGAGATGATGGGGTCTGGAGACAGTACATAATCAGAGAGATAATGGTTCATACTGAGATGCCCTACACACCTGAGGCAGCTATTTCACAGTGCTTCACAATGGGCAAAGTGAAGAAAGAGTTAATTAAACCCAAGGGGAGAAAGGAGGCCAGTTCCCTGCAAGAGCAAAAGTTTGACTTCCTTCCCAGCTGGAAAGTACAAAAAAGCAGCCAATCCAGCCCACCACATGCCATAGCCATTATCTTATGGAGCCAGGGGCCCACTTCCTGGCTCCAGTCACTACAGGGAATGGGGTCAGAAGACTAAGGAAGCAAGGTGGGGGCAGAAGGGACATTAAAGAGCTGTCCAAAGGGAATACTCCAATTTTTCTTTCCCATTGTTAAACTTCGTGGCCAGAATCTTGGACAGCTCAGCTGCTAGAACATTATGGCTGGGACAGGAAGCGGAATTTGATGGTATATCCAAAGACTGGTAGTATACAAATAAACAGTATTAGGGATTGCTATTTCTTAATATCATCTACTTTTCATCCGCATGTTATGAAAATATAACATAGCTTGCTTACAGAACTAGCCCTTGGAAGCTAAATTAACCTTTTGACGTAAGTCTGAAGCTATTAAGTAAATCAATTCTATTTCAGTATCCCAAAAAACGGAAATAAACAAAAGAAACCCAAACAACCACCCATCCTTTCAAAATAAAATATTTATTGTAATTCATGAAATGAATTTTCACATGTCTCCAGGTTTCCTGACTCGTGAAGAAGGAAATAACGAAATATTATGGGAGAGGTTCATCTTGTCATATTTCCAGACTGGCTGAAAGCAGGAAATCCTTGCAATCTTCTGAGAAAGCCTGATCTCCCAAGACTGCCAGATCAAAAGGAGCCAGAAATTCTCGAAGATCTGAGCCTTGTCTCTTTCTAATTCTTCAGAGGGGAGGACGAGGGCACAGAATTCTATCTTGGACTGTGCTTACCCCTGGCAAAAATAATTCACAAACATTGAGCAATCCAGGAGTAACATATTATTTTGATGAGGTCTCTACTTTTCCAATGCACTTGACCCCACTGCACTGTTGAAATGTAAGTGAGGATACACAAGTGTGTTTCTTAAAGCTGGTGAAATTCATATTCTGAAAATAGATGCATCTAGAAAAAAATTCTTAGCAGTCTTCACCTGCCACAAATCTTTTGGGATGTAAAGAGGTATATAAATAAACTGTCTTATAAAGCTCATCTTCCCTGAAAAGAAATGTGGTTTGTATATCCAAGCAAACAATTATACAGTACCTTCCAACACTTATGTTTCCCAAAGTTATAATACGGACATCTCATTGGTTAAGTCAGATTTTCACAGGAAAAGCTAGTATAGGATTTTTGAAATACAAAAGAAAGCATAACCAAAAGAAAGCAAAATATTAAATGTTTAACATTGTATTTTATACCACAAGGGTGGTAATGTGGCCTCCATGGTGTCAATTCCAAATTGCAAACCATAGAAAGATATGGCGTATCCTCCAAGATCTCAGAACACACAAGCAAGGGAAATGTTCTCCTCAGAAGGCCCTTTGAAGCAGTGCCTTCAGTTGCACAAAAGTATGAGAACTTATATTTAATTGGAAAAGAAAAGTTCCTATGCACAAATAACTTCAAAGCTCTTGCCTGTTTCCCTGTGCATTCTTGGGGAAATCTCCTCCTCTGGTGTAGATAACCTATCTCTCCCCAGAAACCACTCCATAATTCACCCCCAAATCTTCCTTTTCAAGGATTTCAGGTTTTTCCCTTAAGCTTCAGAAGGCTTTTTAAGACTCTCCTTAGCCAATTTTGAATGCAAAATTTACCTCAGAAACAAAGATCAGAACCAAACTGGGCACAAGAGGTGTAACAGGGCCTGCACTCCAGGACAAATCAGTGAGTCTCATTTCTCAGCGGAAGCCTGAGGGGAGAAGAATTTTGTATTTTCCGGTTGGCAAATAGCCTTTAGAGAGAGCCTTTTGTTGTCCTCAATTCTTCTTTGGGCCTATTGTGTTTTGTTACTGGTAAATCAGTGTGGGAAATGAATTCCACTCAACCACTCACCTTGAACGTAGACATACACAGCCGAGGACGTGTCAGCGTCACGGTAGAAGCACTTGTAGGCTCCAGTATCATTTCCTATCACTTTTGGGATTGTGAGTGTCTTACAGAAGATGTCGTCACTGCACTCAGTAACCTCCACCCTTTTCTCAGAGCCACTCTGATTGTTGGGCCAGAGCCACTCCAAATCCCTCTGTCCCCTGAAAAATTAATTCCAGGAGGTAGCAATGTGAAACGTTGCAGGATGAGGCTGGGTCTCAGAAACCAGAAGCAGAAGGTTTGATTCCCAAACTATTATATAAACCCCTCAGGCAGACAGATTCAAAGCCTTCTACCAAATATGACAGATTGAACTGGCATATGACAAAAAGCCCTAGGCTCAGCTCTAGAAATCACTTATACAGATTCCTAAATTTTTTATCCATTCACTCACTCATTCATTTAAACAAATATTTATTAAGCATCCACTATGTGTCAGACACTATTAAGGACTGGGAATACAGCAGTGAGCAAATTAGACAAAAATCAATACCATTATGTCACCTCAGTCTAATTAGAGAAGACAGACAATAAAAAAAAATTATCATATAAAAGGTGGTAATAAGTACTATAAAGAAAAATATTCAAGAGTTCTGTAGGGAGGGAGTTTAATAAAGCTGGCTATATCAGTGGAACAGTATTTAGGCAGAGGGAACAGCATATGTAAGGGCCTGAGGTGACACATATCTGGAGTATTAGGGGAATAGCAAGGAAACCAGAATGGGGAGAACAGAGGGGTCAAGGGTACCAAGGTCAGAAAGGAAGGGGTTGTGACTGCCTAAGGACCTCATAGGACCCAGTAACTACCATATTAAAACATACATGACTTTTATTGCACCATTTCTCTACAAGGCCCCAGGGAAGATGGTCTAACATCAAGAAGAATATGACATCATTGACCCTTCCTTCAAAGAACTCGGAATTTACATGAAGCTGCAGCTACTTTTATAAAGTTACTTCTGAAACATTTCTAACATGGCTTTTTCAGAACATGAGAAATGTCTGCGCAAAGCTTAAAAAGGGAGGGTGGACTCGTTGGAGGTTTTAAATAACCTTTGGTTTTGAGGGGAAGAATGAAGAAAAGCTACTGGGAAATGTGTCTTAAACTACCAAAGCTAAAGAACAGCTCCTGCTACTATGGCCTACCCCTGATAAGGGATTATGGTGTCTTTTCACCGTGCTATCTAAAATAGATCTCTGTGTCTTTGTGTTGAACACTTGTTATTCATCAAGTAGGAAGCAATTGCAATAAACTGCCCAAGGGTTTTGTGTAAGGCCAGCACAATGCTCCCACCATCGTGGTGTCTGCCAAAAACACATCTGTCCCCAGAAGCATCTGGATCTTTCATGCATAATCACCACATTAAACCCCAGGTCTTCCATCTTTTCTCCCACCGTAGGGACTGGAAAACAAAATTTGAAGTCCACTTCTTCTAGTCAAAGGGTTTTGTTTCCCTAGTTAGCAAAAATCAATGGCATGACTTCTTGCTGGCAAGCACAAAGAGAGGCATTCTAAGACATCAGAACAGAGCTCGACGCATTACCCGTGCAGAATATAAATTCAGTAATTCTCATGATTGAGTATTAAATTGCCAGAATTTTATCATGAAATAAAGTTCTTGGGAAGGGCTAAAAAGATGCTGGAAAGTCATTCTGACTATAATAAATATGGCCCCCAACTTTTTAAACTCTATCCCTTAAGGGTATATCTTCAACTTCATTTGGTCATTCAGTATTTATTGAGTATATACTTTACAGCTGTGAGGGTCCTGTGTGTGTGTGTGTGTGTGTGTTGCTGTTATTGTTGAAAGAAGGTAATAGAGGAAAAATAACAGCAAAATCATACAGATTTTCTAGAAGACTATATATGAATATTAAACACAAGATTATAACACAATTTATAACATATATAACACAATGTTGTAAAAATATTACATAATGATATAATAAATAATATAAAATCTTTTTAATTATTATATCAGCTCTTAGAAACCTATCTGTAAATAATTACTACAACTATATTATAATTCTGCTTACCGGAAATTATTTTTCCCTCAGTAAACAATGAGTTATTTTAAACAGGAAATGCAAATCTAAAATGAGTCCTTACCTGCAAGTAATTTGAAGAGTTGTATTAGCCATAATTGTAAGTATGTCTTTTTGTATGCTGAGCCTAGGTGAATCAGGAGAAACACTGGGCAACCCTAGAAACAAATTAAATAAATGAATGTCGCTGCCACTGAGTTGGACCCAATAGGAAACACCTTCCATAAACCATGCACACTCTACACTTTTAGAAGGCCTCTTCAGCAATTAATGGTGTAAAACTGTGCATTTACTTTTCACCATTCCCAGTAAAAGTTCACGAGCTGTGTCATAACAGGAAGAATGGACAGATGGTCATAAACCAGCACAACAGTTCTGCAGTTCATGGAGCTAGGGTGGAGTTCCTGTTTTCCTGCATTGCCAACTTCAAGGTCTTACAAAAGGATATGGGACATTGAAACCAAATGAACCTCCACCTGATGATCTCACTCTCTTGGGAAAGGACACTCTGACATTTCTTATAACACATGGGATGCACACATTTGGCTAAATTGCTGATTAACGAATACTACTTAGATTTATATATTGTTCATCTACACACCCTGGAGAGTGCTGGAATGCCTGTCTCATTTTCCTTTATCAATTTTCTAGTGCACTTCCTCTGGTAATTGAACTGCTAAGGCTGAAGATGGCTCATAAAGACTGTAAAACTGGGTGAGAGTATTTAAGGAAGAGGAAACATGTCCAATTTCATATAATATGCATATTAAAATACTTTTTCCTCAGAGACAGGACAAAAATGTGTAAGGCTAATAAATTACAATTGAGGAAGGCTCAATTTATTATTCTGGATTCATCCTGATACAAACCTTGGAACACAAGAAAGCTGTCTTTGCCTAAAAGCTTAAGAACCAGAAAAATACCATGAGACAGATTTCCTACCAATGATCTCTCCACAGAAGGTAAACCGGGTTCTCTGTTGACTACTTGTGAAGAGCTTTCACATCTTGAAAAAACGTCAGAGAAACGAAAACTATCCACCTTGCTAGGGTCTTAACTGATTACCAAGACCTTCAAAACACTAGCTTAAAAAGTGATGCTAGGCAAGTAGCCACATTTAATACAGTCTCTAACTCACATCAGCGCAGAAGAAATGACTTCTCTAGGCCTAAAATGACATTGACCTTGTTGGGAACATAGAGTATGAGTAAATATGAGCAAGTATGAGAGAGTATGATAAAAAGAATATGAGCAAATATCCAGCACACATATCCAATGCATCAAATATGTGGACTCCATGAAGAACCACAAGCAAAATAAACAACTGATCATCCATGTTCTCGCATGCCCGCAAAGACGAGCAGGACGGGTTGCTGGCATAACTTCGGTCTGTTGATCAGTAACACAGTAATATGAAGGAAATAACTGCCCCCAAAGTATGTAAACAATAAAGCAAATGTTTAAAAGCATAGAAAAAAAGAATTCCAATGAGGGAGCCCCACTTTGCTTAAGAAAATGAAAATGAAAACAATTCATTTGGATGACTACAGATTTCAAACTTGACCTGGAAACACAAGGCTGAGAAACACGTCAATAACAGCAACTTAATACAACCCACATAATGATCCAAATGAGAAATAATTCATTATTTGGGCACGTTCATGTGAGAACAAAACAGAAGTAAAATGATTAGGCTCTAAATAAGCTATGACAGCCTTCTCCCCCCATCCCACCCCCACCGGCCCTGCCATCAAAATAAGAGAAACTTAAAGATCTCTCATATATTATTGCCACATATTATTGTCTCAAATTCTAGGCACACTTTCCTATATAAAAATAATTTTTAAAAATCCAAAGTATATTTTCCATAGGAAGCTAAGACAATACCATACTGTTCTAGAGACACATCTGCAACAAAAATCTATTCAACAAGGCTATCAATAACTTCAAACTCATATCTGTAGACCAACACTCAATTTTTTTTTTTGCTCCATTAAGCTTCATTCATTTTTCCTTGGCAAGTTCTACTCTTTAGAAAAAAATTCTACAAAAATGACTATAAGAGATGCATATGCCACTTCTCAATAAAAAGCCCTTCTATGCTCAATTCCATAATCTATATTAATTAATCTGTGCACTATTACCCTTCCCAGCTCAAAGACAGAAAGGAAAAACAACAGTGCCTCTGTCTCTAGAATGTGATGGCCCCAATTGTAGTGCAATCCAATTAAGTAAGTCACACACTCCAAAAGGGCAACCCCACCATTATATTCAGGGCTACCCTATTAAGGTTACTACTGCTGCACTATGAAACACCCAGGCTTAAAAGCAACTCACTTCTGTGTGGGATGCAGAACAACCTCAAGCTCCAGACCTTCACTCCCTTTCCATAAAGGGGGAGAGAGGGGCCTTGTCAGGGACAAACGACTGCCCGTGGTGGAGCCGGGCCTGAGAACAAAGTCATCATTAAGAAAATTCAATAAGCATTGGACAGATGATCTTGGTACTGTGAGTGCAGGTGTCTTCTGTAAGTCATGTGGTTCTTTTCTATTGTTGTAACACATTGTTTCCCTGAAGTATTTGACTTTTTCTCAGCCCTCTCCCCTTCTCACTCTTCCAAGGCGTAGAATCTGGGAATCAGCAAACTGTGGCTCCAGAGAAAGAAAATCATCTGGGAAACTCAAAGGCGCGCGCGCGCGCACACACACACACACACACACACACACACACAACTGCATTAAGCATGTGTGGGTTCCTAATCTTGAAGGGGACCTCAATGTTATGTGGCGCTAAATCTGGATTCAGAGATTCTTCTGACCCTGCGTTTATCCAGGAATCAAAATGCTTGGAAAGGCGTTGACATTGCTTTACCTAGGCAGGTTACTGTCACTTTGTCACTTGGGGAAGCTGACACTGCCCTGGGACAAGCCCCCAATTTCCCTCTCCCACCTCTCTGCAAGAAGAGCGTCGTCCTGCACTAGGGAAGGAAAAAAGGTTTCCCTCTTCCCGGACCCCTACCTCACACAGTGGCTGTGCATGTCTGTTTGAACTCAGAGGGACCCGGCAGGCCGGTGTCCTTGTTTCACTCCCGCCGAGGCGGAGCGGAGTGCACAGAGCGATCCGGACAGCAGGGCTCACGCCCCCGGCAAGGCTTCCTTCCCTTCCAGCGGAGCCCGCCCGCGCGCGAACCAGGATGGTGCGCGCAGCCAGACAACTTCTCACTTTGCGCTCCCGCCTGCCGCCTAACATCTGCGCGCCTGCCCCCGGCGCCTTCCCGCACCCGCCTCCCGGGAGCCTGAGGGTGCGTCGGCTCCGCAGGACACGCTCCAGCTGAGCGCCCTGTCAGAGACCAGAGCCGTGGAAATGCGCGGGGCTAGAGCTCAGGAAACTGCCTCCGTGGGCAATCTTGGGCCGGTCTCTAAGTCCGTTTCCCTACTGGTAAATGAAACAGCATACCGTGTCAGTTTCTTCCAACTCTCCAGCTCTGTGATTCGAACTTAGATCGGGTCTCCAGATTCTCCCCGCATTCGCATCTCTCCACCCGCACCCGACTTCTCGGCTCCCTCCCAAGGAGTGGGCTCCTTACCCAGGGAGACAGCCCGGGTCTCCATGCACAGCCACAGCACGATGGCCAACAGCGCCTTGCTCTTCATCCTGCACCTCGCGCCGGGCGCGGTGCCCAGAACTCGGTAGCGGGTTCTTTCTCCAGGGGCCTGCCCCGCCACCAAAGCGCGGAGCCCGGACACGCGCCGCAGAGCAGTACCCCGAAACGCTTGGGGCGAGGATGCCCCGGTTCCCGCAGCGGCTAGAGGGGCGTGTACGGATGGCGGTGGAGAGAATATTCCGGCTGCGGGACCGTCTCTGATATTTAGGTAGCACGCAAGTGGTACCAGTGCGGAAAGAGAGAATGCAGCGGTGCACGCAGCCTACCCTCCCGGGGTCCCGGGACTCACTGCTTGGTGGGCGTTGGAGCCGAAACTCTAGAGCGCGGGGCGGGGCCGTGTGGGGCGGGGTCTGGGGGTGGGGCTCCCCTCTGCGGCCGGCCCCGCCCCTCACCTCGCAGGGGCTGGTGTTACCCCGGCTAGCGTGCGTGGATCCCGCGCTCCCCATGGCCACGACATCCCCCCGCCTTCCAACTTGCCCGGGACTACACGCGACCTCGAGTCGCCGGGGAAAGAAGGTCCCGGGTGCAACAACTCCTTTTCTGGCGAAAATAAAACCAAGCCAGTAACCGGCTCCGAGCGTCAAAGTTCGAGACGACTCCACCGTGCGCGTCTAAACTTCTGCGAGACTAGCCCAGGACCATCACAGGTTAGAGCTACCAGCCAGAAGCGGATATTAAACGGGGTCGCAAACTGGCACCGACTCCAGCCGGTTAGGAGTGTTTTATTTGGCCAGCAGAGTCGTGCATTTAAAAATCGGGGTCTGAATGCCTTTAGTCAGAAAATTACATTTTCCTAGTCAAAATCCCTGCCATTTCCTCTTATACCTGGCGACTTCAAATATTTTAAAGTTAACTGCCCAGCCCCAGAAGACATTTCAGTTTGCAAGCATCAAGTTTGGCCCTGCCGAGCTCCGGGCCAAAAAATCAGAGCACGAGAGGTGGAAGTACCCGGGGCTCCCGTGTACCCCGAGGCGTGAGGGGCACCCGTCTCTCGCGTGAGGCTCTCCTTGAGAAAGGGCTTTTGTCCACCGTGTTAGCTGACAATCCCCAGCATGGCTCTGCTTGGGTCCTTAACCAGGCCGCCTTCCAAAGGAGAGCTTCCAGCTGAGATCCCCAGAGGCCCAGAGAAAGGAGGCCCAGCAGGCGGGCTCTGCTGAGCGCAGTGAAGTGAAAGCTTCCAGAAGGATACTCTGTGGACAAACCTCACAACTCTCACCACCACAGATGTAGACTTCTTGGCTGGTTGCAGGGAAACTACCATTCCTTTCTGTCCACATTGTTCCATCTTGTTTTCTATCCATTTGTCCCCACACCACATATGAAGTCAAATGTCCCCTGACTTCATAAAATCGGGATCTTCCAAATCCTTCTGTCTCTTACTTCCCTGGTACATCCCTATGCTTTTTAATGACAACTGCAAGGGCTGTCCTTCATCGAGTGGTAGTAGAATTATTATTTGCCCCTACATCTACTCCAAACCCCTCCTCCTGAAATACACAGTTAACAAAGTGTTGCTTTTCTTCCACTTTTTAAAAATATTTGCTAACTTTTCTACTTTTCCAGGTTGACAATGGAAATATTTTAGCTCTTTGAAAAATAACCAGTGTATATGATTAAAAATATTTTGAAAAATACAGAAAGTTTTAGAGTGAAAAGAACTTCCTTCTGCAGTGGCAAGCTTTTTAACCAGTTTCCTTTTACCAGGCCAATTCTGTGCACATATAAGCATATGTATATTACTCACCCTCCTTTTTCCATAAATGATAGCTTTGGTACAAAGTGCTATTTTGAGCCTTGACTCTTTTCACTTTATAAAATATATCTTGGAGAACATTCTACATCAGCCCTAGAGCTCCATCTTGTCCTTTTTAATGGTGGCATAGAGTTCCACTGTATAGATGTACTAATATTTATCTAGGAGCTTTTTTGTTTGTTTTTTGTTTTTTATGCCTGGGTGGGGATGAGGAGATACTCAAAGAAACTCCTCTTTTCCTGCTAGTAATTTAGCAAATAAAACAGGATGGACTCTGAAGAATTGGCCGAGAGGGAGGGAGACGGAACCTGGTTTGGAGAAGGCAATTTTTCTCCATCTCTATCTCCAAACACTTGTTCTCTCTCAGCCTCTTGGCCTTATTTACAGTTCGGGACACTTCCTCTTTCACGTCTCACTTAAGAAGATAGTGTCTCCTCCAAATGCAAACCAGAGCATGCAGGCCCATGGTAATAGCCCCCTTTAGAAGTCTTAGAGGAAATGATGCGTCTTTGATGGTTGCAAGACCAGAAATTGGCAGGGTCTCAATGAAATCATTCTACCACATTCCCTCCTACACAGCATTTAGAAGTGCCTTGTGTTCATGAAAAATGGGAAAGTCTGTTGAAAATAAATTAAAAGGTCTGCTCCATGTGCAACACTCTCCATTCCCTGGCACCACTGCAAAGGAGTGATTTGGGGAGTTGATCTGGCAGTACAGGTATGACCACCACCTAGCAAAGTACCCCAAGTGTGTTCAGTGTTCTGTGGTTGGTATTCACACACATCCTGCAGAGAAGCAACAAAGAGAAATGGCTAAGTGCACAGACCTGGGAGCACCACGCCTGGAGTTTGACTCCCAGATCTCCCACTTGCAATCCATGTGATCTTGACCAAATTACTGGTTGCTTATCTACAAAACATAAAAGAGCATAATGGTACTTTCTTCGTAGAGTTTTTATAAGAATCAATTGAGTTACTACATGGAACACACTTAGTATAGGACCTACCACCTGATAAGCACGGGAGCCTGTAATCAGCACCTGAAACACATTCTGCATTCGCAGAGATTAGTTATACTGCAATAGGTGATCTCCTTCATGCTGTCTAAACTGAAACTTGCAAGTAGGGCTCATTCATTCAACGACAGTTTTTGAGCACCTTCTGCCTGCTGGGCTCTATATTAGGAACCGGGCTTCCAAGGATGAAAACAAAGGCAATATGAGCACAAATGAACAGGCATCACAACAGCCCGAGCAAATTTAATGTAATCACACAGTACTGTATATCTCCAGCTGCTTCTTTGGACTTGTGCACACAGAACAGACGTTGCTAGTATCACCAAAGCCCACTGAATAAATTATACTCCATGATCCCCAAATGTGGTTCCATTACCATCACTGGTATTTTAGATGCCATATATTCAAAAATAAATATGAACACTGGCAAATGGTTAATAATGGTAGAACAGGATAATGGGTACATAAAGGTCCATTTTACTATTTCCTCTACTTATGCCTGTTTGATACTTTCCATTATTAAAAAGAAAATTTGTTTTAGGAAACTATAGGGGACCTAGAGATAGATAGCAGTTAGTGAAGGGGGAATGACAATCTAATAAGAACAGATAAGATATTAAGGATAATCTTAATGACATGGGAATGCCCAGGAATGACTATGGTTTGTTAATTTTCTTGTAGTTGGTAAGAGCATATTGGAAGTAACGAAGTTATTTCAGGATATTTGTTCCTCCTATTCCTTTGTTTTATTTTTCCTGGAATTTTTTTTTTAGATAAATAAAGTTAATAATAATTAAAAAAAAAGAAACTATAACCAAAATGATGCCTGGTTCATTTAGTATAATACCACTGACTTCTCCAGTGTCAATCTTGATATGGTGAAACATGGATTTAGAGTGATATTAAGGAAATCTTTTCATCAATTTGGACAAGAGTTTTCTCATTTGTAAATGAGAATAATAATTCTTACCCTGCCTACCTCAAGGATTATTATGAGACTCAAATGAGATAATCTCATAAAAGTGCTCTGTAAACTTTATATCCATGGTGGTGGTGATAATAAGGATTTACTTAACAGATGTTTAATCTCTTTCTTAGAAGAACTTGTTACAAGGCTTTTAATTATCTGATTGATTATGTTTTCCACATACATCCCACCACCTGAAAATTGTTTTCACCACTAAGAATATCAAGTGTTCAAAATATTTCCTATCTTTCTTTGACATAAAGATAAAGATATAGAAATAGATAAGAGATACATAGATAGATGTTTATAATAGAAAATTTTGTAAACAATATCTAGAAGGATACACACCAAACAAATGCCTGTCTCTGGGAAACAGCTGAGGCAGAAGCAGGTGGATGGGAATTCACACGTTTTACTTCATGTATTTCTATGATTTTTTCAAACAAGAACAAAGTACCCCAAGTGTGTTACTTTTGCAAATAAAAAATATCAACAAGACCAACTCTCTGTTTTAGTGACTTATATTTTCAAATATTGTCATTTGTTGATTATATAATTGCATGAAATTTTCTCACGTGTACTTATTTGTTTCCAATATTTGCTTATTTTGTAACTTGCCAGAGCCTGGAACCACCTTGGCAGATGTCAGCTCAGTTTCATAACCCATTCGTACTCATGATTACCATGTCTTCAGAGGTTAGGAGCCTATCCTTTATCTCT
>PVKY010010666.1:0-12480 GCA_004027775.1 Bradypus variegatus
GGAAGCATTTTAAAACAGTTTAATACTGTCATTTACTTGACTTTTTAAGTAGTATTTAAGAAGGACAAAGAACGATGCCAACTCTGAGATGAGTGAAATGTTAGTAATTCCAGTAATTTGAAGATAACTCAGAAATGGTATGCCAGCTACCCTTTTCAATCCCTAATGCAAATTGGAGGGTACTGGTCTCTTATTTTGACTGAGCTTTGGTTTCTGTCCTTTCTGCCTTTCTCTGAGCTGTTGAGGGATTTGATTTGGTCTCTGATGATGTCCTGCCAAGTATTGAGGGACCCTGTCCTCACCATGGAGTAAACCAGTGCCGCTCATTCCCCTGACCATCCGCTTTTAGCCCCACGGGGAAAGCCCTAAATTTAGGAAGCTAGGACAAGAGGTATTTGGAACCCTTTGAAAATGCTGTGAAAGGTTGGAGTGGAGTGTGCTGTGGGAATTGGCAGGAGGCATTTCATTTCAATATTACCAGAAATAGATACCAACCCAGATTGGCAAATTATGGGAGCTGATAGATAAACAGCCTAATGCTGCCCATTAGGCTCCTCTGAACTGCTAACTACAAAGGTAAATCTTGTTTTTAATTATTTTGGAATAATATGGAAATTGTAAATATGGAGTAACAATATGCCAAGTCTTTCCAGAGGCCTGACAGTTAGGGTCATGAATGCTTAATGTCTCCGCTGGGTAATTGTGTAGATGTGAGTCACTGCTAACTTAGTTGCCTGAGTAAAATGTTTTGGAGACTCTTCATAGAAGTGGCCCCAAAGTTATAGTGGCGATCAGAGATAACTGACATTGATGACCTTACTAGGCCCCATTTTTCTGGTTTACACTGCTTCTTTAAATGGGGAGTGGTTCCAAAGCTGACACTGTTCCCATGGCCCATGTTGGAGATTTAGGAGCACATGTTTTTTTTAAATCACATTAAAGTAATAATTTAACTGAATCTTTAGCTTTCTGCTTGTGGTATAGTGGTGGTTGGTTTTTAAGTTAAAAATCAAAAGTTTCCTGCTAGAAATGTCACTATCCAGAATACAGCATCCGCCTCCCCAGTATGTCCTTAACTGATTTTTTTTTTCCTTCTTAATTCTGGTCATATGTCCTCTAGCACTTTGTAGGCAGTGGTGTCAACATTTTTGTTGTGTGCTTTGTACTTCTTGGATTTGGTTGTTAACAGGTTGATCAAGGTTTTGACTGTCTTCTACTTTTATACCTCTTCAGTGAAACAAATACCCAAATAATTCAGTGTGAACTTCTAGCTAAGAAAACTTAAAAATTTTTAAAGGGAATTGACCAATACATGCATATAGTCATAATTCCCAGTACATATTTTGTAGTTGGTGCTACAAAAAATCACAGTGGCTCTGAATATTACATGGAAGTGCCCAAATAACTCTTTTAAATACAGTTTTCTCACTAAAAATATGGCTTTGTTCATCCAGTCAGTTAACACACATCCAGTAGTTTGTTATTGAGTGTCTGTCTGTGCCAGTCCATAACCCTTGGAGGTGTACCCATTTACAGTAAGGAAACAGGTTTTAGAGAATTAGGTTAACAGGTTGCCCAGATCCGTACCACGGAGCGAGGGTTTATGTCCATATGTCTTTGACTTAATTAACCTGCGCTCTTCTGTCACTACCCTCCATTCTGAGCAAGAGTGTGCAAGTGAACAAGGCAGGGCTGCTGCCTCAGCAGACCAGGAGCTACCACCGGGTATACTGTGATAAAAGCCATATGAGGCTTGAATAAATAGCATCTAGAGTTCTGTGGATGGAGAAATATTAGGAAAATTGTAGAAAGGGTGGTAATGAGGTTTGGGTCTTGAATTTTTCAACCTGCTTTTAGCTACTCAATTCATATTTGTATTTTGGCAAAAACTGAACTTGAGTCTAGGTTAGGAATACTTTCACACAGCTTCAAACTTCATGGAGGGAACAGATCTACTGGGAACAGCTTTAAATCACCCGGAGATGGCACTGTCATGGTAGTGCCGGTTGATAGATTATGTTATCTGAATCTGTGTGCATGGTTTTCTTGGCCTGCATCTCTCTCCACTGCTGTCCTGTTTGTTCTCAGCGGGCCTTTTATTTCCCTTAACTCTTCACATTTCGGATGCCTCTTATCTATCCTCTCGGCCAACTCGCTGCTTTCTTCACCCCTCCTTGTACAAACCCCTTGGTTTTCCATTTCACTTTTCTCTCCTCTCAAAAATGAAAGCTGGAGTGGCGGGGGTCTTGGGGAGAAATACAAAACTAATTTCCTGTTCTTTCTGATTCTTCAAGATTGGTAATAATGGGCCATAGACATCCTGACTTAGTTTCCGTAACCGTCTCTCTCCATGTACCATCCTGGGCTTGCCTTCTCTTTAAAGAGTAACCTCTTACCTCTGAGGTAATGTTCTCTCTTCTCTGTTGAAGTCAGTAGACAGCCTTCTCTGTGCACAGTCCAGTATGCACAAATTTCAGTGACTGCTTGTGGTGGCTTGGCTTACTTACCTCAGAAAAACTCACTCTTAATCTGAATCCGTTCCCATGCACCGTGAACCCATTGTATACAGGACCTTTTGAGGATGTTATTTTTAGTTAAGGTCCTGGAGACATTACCCTTAGGAATTCAGGTGACTGAAAGTTATTTTTTTCCTATATGTCAGACTCCTCCCCTGCTGCCCTTAAAAATTGGGATTGTGCTGTACATGCTTTTTCTGTCGTCTTCCGAATTAACATTGTATTGCGAACATTTCCCCATGAAAGTGAGATACACTGGTTTTTTTCTTTTTGTGAATTGTGATATTTGTGGACTTCGCCTTGTTTTTGTTTGCTTTCATCATTTATTAAAATTTGCATTTACTCTTGGTTGGCTCCCTTCTTTAATTTTACAAACTCGAGCACATATACATCTAGTCAGACACAGAAAAAAAAAAAAAAAGAAGAAAAGCTCCCAGCTCCCTGCCTCTCCTTAGTTGTTAGTAGAAAAATGTGGTCAAGCTTTTAGGAGGGAGGAGGCAGGAACTAATTTAAATGGAACCCTTGGAACTGTAGGTCAGTGAGGCACCTGGCTGAGCAGAGGCTGGAGGTGCTGAGCTCTGGGTACTGAGGGCTGACACTGGGCCTTCCCAGGAGGGTTGCCGGCATGCCTGGTGTCAGCGAGGTTGCCCAGACTGGGTGCTGCAAGGATCCAAGGCTTACTTCAATTCAAGTCAGTGTCTCCAAGTTGCAGGGAATTCATATTTTAAAAGTCACATTGACTTTGAGGGCAAAGAAGCTTTGTAATGACTCTTCAGATGTGGAGGAACCAACAGGCTGAAGAGAATGTTCACACACCTTTGCAGCTCCTGTGGGGAGAGTGGGGTCAGTGACCCTGCAGCTCTGTGGAGTCTCATTCCAGGCAGTGGGTTCATTATGGATTACAAACACTTCGTTCTTGTGGTTTTGGGAGTTACTTGAAGCTCATCATTCACATGCAGTTCAGATTCCAGTGGTCTTTGGTTAACTGGGTTAGGTGGGAAATATTTGTGTTTAGAGAAGTAAAGTAACACAACTTTACTACCTGATTGCTTAATTTATTTTAAAGCTGATTGTATACTTTTCCACTTTTGTGCTCACCTGACCTGGTAGTTCCAGCGCATGATTGGTTTTTCCACTTGATTATGCTCATAGAGGTCCAAGTGTCATAATTCGGTTCATTCAAAATTGTGAATATTGTGCTTTTCCCTCCATAGCACTGTTTCTACACATCTTTTTGGCACTGTGCAATTCACTGTGGTATTTAGGAAGCTTTATCTCCTGATTAGATTGAAAGCACATTGAAGGGAAATATGTATCTTTACTGTTTTTATTCCAGGGTGAGTAGCACAGAATCTTGCAGTTAATGAAAGTGTAAAAATAAACTTTGGTTTGTTTTTGGTTCATCTGTAAACGGGCTGGTTTGACAGGAAAACAGTAGTGGATTGAGGGAATCAGGCAGTGAATCTTGTGGCTGACCCCTGCTTCAGAGTGCGGCCTGTGCACTTCCAGATACATCAGAGTCATTCCTGTCTGAGTCTAAACGTGTAACTCATGTGGATTAGCGTTTTTCGTCTTTTGCTGGCTGAGGGCCGTCTCTAGGTGTAGTTGGTGTCACGGCTTCTTTCTTTACAGTCTCTGGGCTTAAGGACTGATGTTACCACAGACAGCCACAAGGTGGCAGCCCAAACCCTTTTTTCAGGCTACCAGACTTCCAACAAGTTTTAACACCCCTTGTTTATGCCCTTGATCCATTTTTAAATCCCTTTGTTTTTTCCTTCTCTGCTTGTTCCTTAGGTGGGCGGTATCAAACCGAGAAATGCTCATAGCCCAGAACAGCTCTTTGGAATTTAAGCTACACAGACTGTATTTTATTAGCTTGTTAATGGGTGGAACTACAAATCAGCGAGAAGCATTACAGTATGCTAAAAATTTTCAGCCATTTGCCCTAAATCATCAAAAAGGTGAGTCGGGAGTCAAATGTTCTCAGTGTTTGCAAGAAGGCAGTAGCCACCACTGAAATTTAACAATTTACCTGAGACATGATTTGCTAATAGACCTAAGCAATGTAGATGATGGTCACTTCAGAAAAAGCTCTGAATGGGTCTGGAACAAAAGTGAAAACTCAGAGATATTGCAGGTATTTGGGATTTCATGTTAAACTGAGAAGACATAGGAGAAAGAGCCGTGTGTGTCAGTACCAAGGCCGGGTGCCAGCCTGAGCGTGCCAGTGTTGCCACGCCTCTGGTTAGTGGTACTCATGCTGCCCTGTGTATAAGAATAAAAACTCTGTTCAGTATTGCATGAATATCGCCTTTGCTTCCTCCTTTTCTCTGTGCTGCTTCTTTCATTTGGGGTGGGGAGAGATGCCATTCAAGGACCAGAATTTAGAAGACACTGTTAAACTATTTGAGGCTCTGTCAGGTGGGGCATTCTTGCCTTTTGCAGCCTCCTACCTGTTGGTGAGCTCTGTTGCAGGTGGGATCACTCACTCCTCCTAACGGCTGATGCTCCTGTTCAGATATTCAGGTTTTGATGGGCAGCCTGGTGTACCTGAGACAAGGGATTGAGAACTCACCATATGTCCACCTGCTCGATGCAAACCAGTGGGCGGACATCTGTGACATCTTCACCCGGGACGCCTGTGCCCTGCTGGGGCTCTCCGTGGAGTCCCCCCTCAGTGTCAGGTATGGGAACGGGCCCTGCCTCCACCTGAGACGCGCACTGCACCGCGCAGCTCCTCGTCGTCAAGCTCTTGGTGTTTAAAGCGGAGGAAACCTTTGTGCTTCTGAGCAGTCAGGTGCAGCTTGACAACAGGAGCACAGCTGGTATCTTGGTGTCTTCACGGTGGCAGTGACACGCAGTTTTAGGACAGTAGTTCTCAGAATATGACCTGTGATCCCTGGGTCTCGGAGAGTGTTTCCCCCCATGTTGGCGTTTGCACAGGTGGTGCAGAAGCAGTGGTGGGTAAAACTGCCGGAGCCTTAGCATGAATTGGGGAAATGGTACCAAACTCCCCACGTGCTTGTCATATTCTTTACCACCACACACTTGCAGTTGAAGAAATGCTGGTTTCACTCGCGAATGTTCTTGATGAAGTGTTAAAAATGACTACTTTTATTAAATCTCAGCCTTGGCCTATACATCTCTTCAATATTATGTGTGACAAAATAGGAATATATATAAAGCACTTCTGCTTCAGGCCTAAGTATGATAGTTATCTTGAGGAAAATCTTGAGGAATAGGACTAGTATGTTGTTTAAATTATGAGCTGTATTAGCTGCTTTTTTTCATAGAACACAATTTTTACTTGAAGGTGTCACTGACAGACAAACTACAGTTATTGACACTCAGGTTTTTTGGCAGATTTTTTTCAAATGAATGAAAAAAATATTAAAAATAAAAATGATGTTTGTATTTTTTTATTTTACTGTATTTCTCCCATATTGGTGAGGTTTATTTAATGAACTTAATTTTTTTAAAATAGTAATTGTTTTTTAGTAATTATAGGAAACATGACCATTGGGCCTGGGCAGGGGGTGGGAAAATCAGTTATTTTTCTTCTAATGGTAATAGCTGGGTTTACTTTTAGTGAAGCAGAGGGCTCTCTGCCCTGCCCAGCAGCCAGGCCCTTGGTACGCGGTGTTTGAAGGAACTGACGTCTCCTTGGACCAAGCAGTCTGACACCTGGTCTGATATTGACATTTCCTCTTCTGCTCTACCAGTTTCTCAGCAGGTTGCGTGGCACTGCCAGCTCTAATTAACATCAAAGCCGTGATTGAACAGAGGCAGTGCACTGGAGTTTGGAACCAGAAAGATGAATTACCTGTGAGTTCAATTTTCTACTCACTGTTCACTTTTCTTCTCATTAGACCAATGTGGAAGTGAAAAGTTTAAAATGCCTGTCTTGCTTTTTAACCAGGAAACACTGTTGTAGCCATTGGCTTCTATTAAACCATAGAAATGGGGAGCTAGTACATTTTGGAGGTACTGGAGAAGTTTTCTCCAAATAACCATCAGTTACAATGGCGGTAAAAGCTAATGAAAGAAGACATTGGAAGTGGGGAGGGTGGTAAGCACTACTGCGTACAGTGTTCACAAACCATTCATACTGTCATCTTTTAAAATATAAAAATGGTGAGTCAATTTAATTAGATTTAGTTTTGTCTTGAGCACTGATCTTTATGAGATCATGGGATTTTGCTGGTTATATTTTTCTAATACCAATTAAAATAAACCCATAGCAGTTAACCTGAAGATTGTCCCTGTAACACTTGAAATCCTCAGGGTACCACCAAAGCCGTGTGTCCATTGTGGCAGTGGACAGGGCCATGCTTTCAAACATCACCTCCAGTCACTTTCCAGCTCTGACTGCTCTGAGCAGTAGTTTGCTCGTCTCTAAAATGGGGGTCATCCTTTACATTATGGGGCTTTACAAGGCTAGAGCTAACATAGGTGTGCTTAGAATAAGATGGACACCTGATAGGTGCTCAGAGAATTGTGGCTGTCATAGTATGGCTGTGACACGACATGGCAGAGGTAACTGCGTGTGTGTCTCCCCCAGGCCTCTGGCAGCAGGTACTGAAGCTTTCATGTGTCACAGGCCCCGGAGGGCTAAATGCGCATTTGGCTTTTTGATTTTTCACTGCCACACCTGTGCCCAGGTTTATCTGCCATTACCTTGCTCCTCCAACTGATGACCCTGTCAGCTGGTTGCCTCAGCTTCTCCTCAGAAATCTTTTTTTAGTTAAGGTGCAGGTGCCTTCCTGGTCCTCAGTGTGGGTGACACAAGCAGCACCCCTGCTCGGCTGCTGTTCATTTGAGCAAGTGAAAAGAACATAAACCTTTACTTACTCTGCTGGGATGGGTGCCTCCGTGAAGCTGGCGGCCTCCCTGTCGTGCTACAAGCCTCTCTGATCCCTGCCCACCAGGACAGAGCGCCTGAACTCTGAATTTGCCCAAAGCCTGTATGTCAGGCTAGTAAAGCAGGTGGAGGTGATGACCTGGCCATCTTTTCTTGGGTTTATTCTGTTACACTGTGTCAGTTTTCTTAAAAGAGTCTGGGTAACGGACTTCTATGTTGATGGCCATTTAGATACAGAAGGAAAGAAAGCACAAAGAAGACTGATAGTTGTGGAGCCTCTGTCGTGTGCCAGACGGTGCACTAGGTGATTTCGTGGGGTTGGTTGATTTGTTGTTTGCTGATAAGGGAAGCAGTTGATTACAAGGGTCTGGTGCCCAGATTGGGAAGGGTCCTTCTGGAAGCCCTTGGAAGCATTTCTGTGGACCGTTATGCACAAAACCTGGGGAGCTAATGTGGAAGTAAGCCACGCTTAGTCCGCTTTAAAGGAAGACTGCACTGAACTGTCGCCCCACGGAGCGTGTGCTGTAGACCCGTCAGGCCCATCCCGCCCCATCGTCAAGCACACTCGACTTCCAGAACATGGCCCCGCCCACAGCTCTACTCTCAGACATCAGAATTTGGTTTGAAAATTAGCGCTGTGAGTAACTTTGAAGGTTAATTTAGAATCATGAAGCAATACTTTGAATCTCTGAGACCATCTGTCTTTGAGTTAAGGTAGGTCTGTGCCAAGTTCCCCTCAGATGAGGAGATTTGATAAATGTTCTTTGCTGCCCAGTGTGTAGCACCATGTGGATGGCTTCCTGAAATAGGACCTTTCTTACTTTCTTTTTTACAGATTGAAGTCGACCTTGGTAAAAAGTGCTGGTATCACTCTATATTTGCCTGTCCCATTCTTCGTCAGCAAACGACAGATAGCAATCCACCCATGAAATTGGTCTGTGGTCATATTATATCAAGAGATGCCCTGAACAAAATGTTTAATGGTAGCAAGTAAGTGTCTGACTCTTAAATGCTACTAAAAAATGTTCTTGAACTCGGTGGGAGGACGAGAAGTAAGGAGGACCTATAAATGTAGCTAGACATAGAAGTAAGCAGATTTATTAACTGTTCATTTGATGTAGGGGGTGGCAGCTGATCTTTTGTTAATCCTTTTAATTTGTGGATTTGATAATTAGATTTATAAGTATGGAGTTTTTTGTTTTGTTTTTTACCATAATGTGGTGGAAGCCTTTTTACCTGTTGACTTTTTGTAGAGGGTGTCTACTCTTTAATTTGGGGGTAGGTGATACATTGTCCTCTCTTTTTTCACACAAATGGTGGCATTCTATATACCATGCTTCCTTTAGCTTTTTTCATAGTGGTATGTTTTGTAGGTCTTTTAATATGCTCGTTCTCTTTTTTTCTTCTTCTTTAAAGCCGTGGGTAGTCTACCATATGGAAATACATTAATTTAATGAGTTCCTTGTTGAGTGTTGTTTGTTGCTCATCTTTTGCTGTTAAAAAACAGTGCTTAAAGTGAAGGACCTGTGCATATGTGACATAAATTGCCAGCATCAGATTGCTGATTCAGAGAGAGTATGTCTGCATTTGTAATTTTTATGGATTATGAGCTCAACTTGTAAAAAGCAGTCTCAGAAACCTATGTCTACCTTGAGCAGCTAGGAAAATTTTAATTAGAGTTGATTTCAGACCCATTATTGTAACATGCTTTTTGTGGGGAGGCTCCAGCTTGTAAAGAAGCTGTGAGCGCCCTCCCTGGAGCAGGTGGTATAGGTTGGTGGTGACTGGAAGCCAAAGTGTTGGGCCCAGTGGCCACGTGCTGGTATTGGGGGTCACCACGGGGCACGTAGGCCACTCTTGGTACGGGCTTGGCAGCCAGCATCAGCTCTGCTGCCTTGGGTAGATTGTGTGACCACACCTTGGAAGTAATTCAGAGACAGGTACAACCTAAACCTCGGGAGAAGAGAGATCGGATTTGCTTCTGAAGTCCCAAGAGCAATTTTCAGAAAAGTATTTTTTTTTTTTCTTACAAAACACTTTTCTTTGATTTCCACTGAAGAAGGGCCTTGCAGTTTAGGGGTCTGGCTTGGGTGGTATTTATTTGTGACCCTTCAAAGCTTGGCAGTACTTTTAAGGGAAAGCACAGGTAATCCTCAAAACAAAATACAGCCCCACACATGTACTATTACAGCCTCACATGTGTACTATTAGATTGTTGAAATCATTAACGATTGTTTAATTGTTACAGATATTCTATAGCTAGGTGAAAATTGAATGCTAAGTACTGATCTCGTTCCCCTGATTCAGTGTTCTCTTTCTTGTCTTTAGATTAAAATGCCCATATTGTCCAATGGAACAAAGTCCAGGAGATGCCAAACAGATATTTTTCTGAAGGAATAACTTTAGCTTGCAGTTTGTAAGTGAAACTGAATTGCAGGCGCATTTCAGAAGACAACGTTCCATTTAATGCAGCTAACCAAGGACTCCATGTTTATATAAGCTAATGCTCCAGAAACTTTGCCAACATTTTAGTATCAACACACTGAGGGGAGTGCGCCAGATGAATATTATCATAGGGCTTTATTATATTCTTGGTCTTCATTTCTGATCAAGTAAATACACCAGCAGTTGTCATTCAATGCAGGTTTTTGTACTTAATTATATGGTGATTTTTTTTACTCTTTGAGAGCAGAAACAGAAATTGACCTCTCTGCCGTGTGTTTAATATTTCTCCAGCTTTTACTTTTCTCATTTTCTTGATAATTGTAAGCCTTGAGGATGTTTGTGAAAAAGTTTTATTTCCTGTTATGTATACTTAATTAAATGAAAATTCTTCAGAAAAAGTTTGATAAATTGAATTGTGGTTATAGACTAATTTGCCTTATTTTTATTTTTTTATTATTATATATACTTTTTTTTTCTGCTTAAGGAAGAAAGCTGTGATAGATTTCACATTTGCTTTTTGATGTTTTCCTCTACTCCACCTCTCACTGAGAAGTCAGCATGCCTGCATTTGTGCTCTTTCTGTTGCCCCACTGGCTGCCTATTTAAAATTCCATCATGGATTTGGCAGACTGGTGTGACAAGTCTTCCTCTAGAACAGAGTGGAAAGAGTACTATTATTTCTTTTATTGCCAAGAGGTGCTTGTTTTAAAATTGTGTTCAGTAAAATGAAATTCTGAAGTTAGAAGTGTTCTTAAGTTGATATTTGCTCTCTTGGTCTTGGTAGCCCTGTTTCTGAAATCTGCCTTCAGAACTTGGCTGTCTGTTGCATTTGTATATCATTGCAGACACAGTGTTGTGTGTGTATATATATATATATGTGCACCGGCATCAAACATTGTGCATCTGGAAGGGAAAGAAGCATGTTCCAGTCCAAAAATGCAGTTACCAAACTTATCACTTTAAATCCTTAAAGTTAGAAGCTAGTAAGTTTTCTGTACTGCAGAATATGTTTATTGCTGTTTTTGTATTTGAATAGTATAATGTTATAGTCAATGCCTCTCTTCTGCAAAGTGTATCATCTCACTGATTATGAATCTGTATATTTATTCCAATGGATACAGATAATGATCTTTTCTCTTGTGAGGTATGTTCGTTTGATGCACTGTCCAGAATAGCCATGTATGAGAGGCTCTCTCTGTACAATGAACTGCATGGGAAAGACCAATGTGGACATAATTCTGACTTAAACCCACAAGGTTACTTCACTATGAGAAGAATGTTATGTCAAAATCACCAAATATCTTGAGAAGAATGGCATGTGGAAATCACCAAATATTTTGAAGCCGTGTTTCATCTGACATGGAATTGAACATCAATATAGGAAAACTTTCATGAGAGAACAAAAAAAGGAGAGAACACAGAAGCAGAGAGAAGTGTGACACATCATCTTTCAAACTACAGATTGACTTAGTTTCGGGGAGGGGGATAACAGACTTGGTGCTGAGTTGATTGGAAGCTGGCAGCGTTTGCAGTAGTAGACCAGCCTGGATGGGATGTCCTGAAATGTTTAGGAGGGCAGGGATTTGTTTGTGAAGGACAAAGGCCCTGCAGAAAAGCCCTACTTAAGTTGGGGGGCTCTTGTGTGCCCAGTGTGTTAGCTAGAAATCATGAGTGGCCTGACTTGGAGTGTTTGCTTTATCCAACCTCATGGTGAAGTTTGCCCCATGTTTTTGCTTCATGGTGGAACCATCTCTAAAGTTCCATCTTGACTATAGCCCTGAAGGAAGAGAGCAGAGAGAAGCTCCTTGGTCTCCAAAAGAGAAGGTAGAGAGTTCCAGGCAATACACTTGTTGAAGGTATAAAGCATGGTTTATTATGTTTATTATGTTTTGTTTTATTTCATTTTTCTCTTGACTTAAAACCCTGAGTGTCATCTTTTTTTACACTTTTTTCCCTAGGTCAAGTTTAGTTTTATTCACAACTTATTCTCACCTTTCCACCTCAAACACCTACACAACACTTAAGCTTTTCACATAAGGTTTGAACAATGCAGACACTGCTCTAGAGACTGATAGTATTTTTGGAGGCCAGACACTGCAAATGGTTAACTCTCAGGCCACTTCCAGGGACAAAAGCCAGAGGTCTGCTTGTCCCTCTCCCAGAACCAGGGGTCCTCCTCATAGTCCCACTGTGCAGATTTAGGACCCCAAATCAGAAATTTTTCATCTAACAATTTAACATGAAAATGATGTCTTCTGACCTTCTTTAACTAAGTGCATTGACTTAAAGTTCTTTGGAGACTAAAGGTGAGGGAGAGGTAGATTTAAAGAGACCAGACCATAACTGAAGGTGTTGAAATACAGTGCACTGTCCTTCCTCCTGAGAAACACCCCTACAAATGGTCTCTGTGCCCGTAGTGCACTGGTGCTTCCTTCATCGGCAGTGCGAGAGGGTGCTTTTTGTCTCTCTTGGCTTCCACTTGCAAAAGGTACAGGTACAGCCAAGGTTTTTTATAGTCAGAACCAATTATAGTAACAGTGTACATTGAAGACAGAATTTCACAATGGTTTCTTAAATTTCTTTGGGAACTGTTTCCACTTGTCATTCAAGGACAAAGGCCATGGGACTACTATGTTAAACCAATAAAACCTTACTGTC
>PVKY010010667.1:0-12216 GCA_004027775.1 Bradypus variegatus
GCTTTCAGGAACAGCTGGATCCAGGTGCTGAAACATTAGGAATAAGAATCCACCTCTGCACCTCCCAGTCCCCTGTGGTGGGAGGGCCCCAGCAGCCCTGGGCCCACACTCCCCGACTGAGCACACTGCCTCCCGGTTCCAGAAGAGCCCAGGGCTGCCGCACGCACACAGGCGCTGGGAAGCTCAGCTGTGGCCATTTCCACAGCCCTGGGGAGTGTGGACTATAAAGGCCTGGGGGCGCCTCAGGGGAGCTGGGGGCGGAGTCGGGGCTGATGGGGAGTGGGGCTGCGGCAGCTGCTCCCAGAAAGCCCACGGACTGTTCCCAGAAGACAGGACAGGTGAAAACAAGAATCCAGCCATCTTGCACACAGTTGGGGAAACTGAGGTCTGGAGAGAGCAGGCATGCCTGGAGACTGAGCCCCCAGACCTGGGCATGACTGGCCAGCATCGGGGTGACCTGATGAAGTCTGCTAGGTGAGAAAGAGGCTTTAGAAGCTGGGCCCTACAACGAGGAGTGGGGGGTGAGACTCGCGGGGTGCCAGCCTCCGTTCCGCCTGGAAGCCTCAGTTCACAGTGACCTCTGAGGAGCTGCCCCCTCACCGTGACCCGCTGGGGCGTGAGGGGCATGACGAGGACCTCCTAACAGAACACTCCGGAGGGGCAGGGGCCGCCGTCACCCTCTCCTTGGTGAGCACGGGCTCGGGCCGGCCCTGACCAAGCACCTTTCTCCAGGCAGACGGCCGGGGCCACACTGGGTGCGGGGTGGGGATGCCCGGGGTCGTGGCTGCGCAGGGCAGCACAGCTGGGGGCCTGAGAGTGACTTGCCAGGGGCTACAGCTCCGTGTCCCACGTTGGGTGAGGCAGGGCTGTGGCCCGTGACGAGGGGAGAAGGCGTGTCCTCTGGGGCTCCAGTGTCCTCGCTGGGCCAGGCCCACAGCTGCCCTGGAGGCGGGGTCTGTGGGGAACGTGTGCTGC
Organism: Bradypus variegatus; assembly: GCA_004027775.1. NCBI lineage: Eukaryota > Metazoa > Chordata > Mammalia > Pilosa > Bradypodidae > Bradypus > Bradypus variegatus. The sequence goes on from PVKY010010667.1 coordinate 976, forward strand.
AATCGCCGGCAATTAGCTGCTCTTGGAGCCTCGAGGCCAGTGGGGGTTTGTGCTCAGAGCCACCCCGGCTTTTGGGGAACCCACTGGCTGTGGATGCTGTGGCTGAGTCCCAGGAGGTGTCCAGCTCAGCATTAGCACCCCCTCCCCCGAGAGTATACGGCCCACTGCACCCCAATGCTCCATCCCGGCCCCCCTGCCTGCTCCAGGACATGCAAGGAGCTCATCCCTGGATTGCTGGGGTGTCAGGCACTGGGGCAGAGGATGAGCTGTCTGCAGGGCCATGGGGTGACTAATACAGAGTGAGGCAGTTGAGAATGGCCAGGCACGGGGGCTCCTTCAGATGGGGGAACTGAGGCAAGGCCTCTCTGGGAGGGCGGGTTTGGGCCAAGCACTGGACAGGGGATAGCTGGGTGAGTCCCTGTGGCACCCCGTGAGAGGGAAGGAGGCTGGCCTGGGGGGGGGGCACTGGGGAGCGGGGGTGCTGGGAGCCTGGGGGAGGGGGCCCCTGGCCGGGCCCGGCTCTGTCAGCAGCACCCCTGGCCGGAGGCGGTCGTCCTGCCTAGGCTGTCATGGTGTCGCCCCTCGAGCCCCGCCCACGTCCCCTTGCGGCTGGAGCCTCGGGGTCCCTCCCGCGGACATCGGGCCCTGCCCACTGTGGAGCCGACCCCCGTGCGGCCTGGGAGAGGAGGCTGGCGGGGAAGGCGGGGCGCGACAGACGTCCTAGGGCAGGGCTGGGGCTCCCAGGGCTGGTTCGGGGAGGTCCGTGAGACGTGAAGGAGGTGGCCGGGGGTTCGGCCCGGGGGAACAGGGTGGGGCTTTCCCAGGGGGGCTCTGCCGAGGCTGGGCTGGGGGCCGGGGCTCAGGGAGGAGGACGGCGTCACCGTCGCGCATGGAGGAGACGCCCCCCGGGATCGGGCAGGGGCTCCCGGTGTCTGGCCCCAAGGGGGCTGCCGGGCCACAGGGCCGGAAAACCAGCGCAGGGACGGAACTCCGGGCTGCAGCCGCGGCGGTTCACTGACCTGGCCCCCGACTCTTCCATCCTGGGGTCCGGGGAAGGCTCTCCCCAGTTCCTAGCTGGAAAAGCCCCCAGACACCGTCCTCCTATGAGCAGCCGCTGGGGGGCTCCCCACTTCCTCCACACCCAGAGACCCAGCCTTGCCCAACACGGGCCGGTGTGAGGACGAGGGGAAGCGCGGGGGGCGGAGCCCGGAGCCGAGGCAGGGAGGGCGGGGCTTCGCGCACGAGGTGCGCATGCGCCGTGGGGACTCCGGCCGCGCAAGCGCGGAGCAGGAACTCGCCCGCCGACGCCCGTGCCTCGCTGCGCCTGTGTGTGCAGGCTGAGCGCTCGCAGCCTCAGGGTGGCCCGAGGCGGGGAATGGGGTGGGACGCGGGCCCCCCCCACAGCTGTGAACTCCGGAGGGCAAGATCGGGGTGCAAAACTCGCCCCCACGGTCCCACCCCTGGCACGACGCCCCTCGGGAGCTTACCGTTGGGTTCGGAGGCGGCTTCGCCGGGCGCGGAGGAAGCACCGGCAGAGCCTCTGAGCACAGGGCCGGGAGGCGCCTCCCGCGGGTCTCACTTAACAGGGTCAGTGGGGTCACGACCGCCCACCGGGTTCCAGGTGGGGGCACCGCCAGGGTAACGCTCTCTCCCCTTCTGAGTCCCCACTGGGCGCCTGGAACACCTGGGGGTAAGGGGGCACCCCAAGACCCAGCAGCGACACCCAGGTCCGGCCCCTGCCCCAGCCTCCACCTCGGCCACCGCAGCCCTGTGGGGACACCGGAGCCTCTTGGGTTTTCCGCCAGGACCCGAGCTGGACGTCCAGCCGCTGTGCGGAGTCCAGAAGCTCCCCGGTGAGAGGCCCCGGGCCCTCCAAGGCTCTCGTCTGCTGCGTTTGTTTTCAGGTCCCCCCCCACAGGTGGTCTTGTCTCCCGCCTGGCGTGAGGCTACCTGAGGTTTCCCTCTGCCTTTCGGGTGTTGGCGCAGTGAGCCCCGACCCTCAGCCCACCCCACGGCTGCAAAAGTGAACCTCCCGTGAGATCATGTGGAGCAGCTATTCACCAGCACCCTCCTTGAGCCCCGTCGCCAAGAGGGGCGCAGACGCAGCACCGGGGCCACCACGGCCCAGCTGACGCGAGGAAGCTCTACCTGACGGGCGACGTCCGTGAACTTCTCGGTTCCGCGAGGACTGCCAGCGAGACACGTGCTGGATGGGGGTGCCCACAGCAAGGCCACGTGGACACAGGGAGGAAAACGTAACCGTATGACGGAGAATCAGACTGTTACCCTCCTACCCAGGTCAGTGTTAGCGTCGCTGTCAGTGGGTCGAAGACATTCAGGGTCTCCAGGTGCAGCCGATAGGAAGGACGCGGTGCCACATAACGTGTGAGTGGAGCGACACCCGTCGGGGCAGAGTGCGGGGAGCACTGGCGGTGGGCAGGGGCGCCGCGAGCTCGAGGAAGCAGCCGCACGGGGCCGGGGTCCCGGGACACAGCGGCCAGACCAGAGGCCGGGAGCTCATGGGCCGTGGCCGGAACCAGACGCCCTGAGCCTGTGGGCTGTGGTCGGAACCAGAAACTGTGAGCCCATGGGCCATGGCCGGAACCGGACGCCCTGAGCCTGTGGGCTGTGGTCGGAACCAGAAACTGTGAGCCCATGGGCCATGGCTGGAACTGGACGCCCGGAGTCCGTGGGCTGTGGTCGGAACCAGAAACTATGAGCCCGTGGGCCGTGGCCGGAACCGGACGCCCGGAGCCCGTGGGCCATGGACAGCTGTAAAGGCTTCTGGGGCATCTCTTGGCCCAGATATCGGATTGGGTGAAAATTTACGGGCATGGAAAGTTCGAGATCAAAGCTGAAACAGGCAGGTTACAGAAACCATGGGTGGTATGACCTTGTTTTGGCAAAAATAAAAAAAAATAAGAAACAACAGCAAAGTAAGTGTCCACTGGTCAAGAGAAACATGTCTGACATATGCATGTAATACAGTGGCTGTCTCTGGACGGAGGAACGTGGTGGGCTTGATTTCTCGTTCTGGATTGTATCTTCTACCTCTTCAACCCACATACGCTGCCTTGTTCTTTAACTTAAAGAAGGGGGCAGGTGGGGTCGGGGGCGGTGGAGACAGTGGATAGATAAATGCTACGGTGTGTGCCGGGAAGGGAGCTGAGGGTGGTGCCGATGAAGCGGCTTTTCCTTCTTACTATGGGTGACGACATGGCACAAAGTGATAAAGCAGAGGGAGAAGGCGAAGGTGCCGGAGAAGGAGCTCACGGCAGGTAGGACGCTGCTGAAAGGGCACAGGGGCCACTTCCCTGCCACGAGGTGACGGGCTCCAGCAGAGGAACGAGGCCTGCGGAGGACGGAGGGGACTAGCTGTGTTCCTTCTTTCATGAAGTACAGGGAGATAAGCATCCTTGAGAATAAACTCAAGCAGCTGAATGTTGCTGCTCAAATATTTATTTTTACAGCATCTTGAGTGTGATAATTTACCTCTTCAAAATACCTAAGAAATCAACTTTGGACATGGAGAGCTGCCTGGTGTTATCTACAAATGAAATTCTGTACTAAGCTCTAGCCCAGATTAAAATAAAATAAAAACAAAGTGGCATGGTGCTAATAGTTGAAAAGAAAAGAAAACAAACAAAATAATGGAAGGTGTGCCCCAGGCGACAAGCTCCGGAATGATCCGCAGCAGGAGCTGAGAGATTTTGGGGTGCCTGGCGCTAGGTGATTTGGCTCTTTCTGGGATGATGGCCACGTGGGCTCCAGAACACATTGTTCTGTGTTCAAACAGAAACAAGCAGGAGCAGCATGGGCCTCTCCCTGCCCTGACTCCGTCCCTTTGCAGATGCGGGACCCGGGGACAGTAACCGGCTGCGTTTCGTCCCACAGGGCATTGGCGGGGACCCTGGTGCTCGCCACCCACTCCTCCCAAGAAGTCACAGAACAGCCTCACGTTGGGTCAGCAGGAACGCAGGGCACTGGGCCCGTCTCTTTCTGAAATGTGACAGGAAGTGGATCAGAGAAAGCTGTGGTGGGCGTGGGTGAAGACCCTCCCACATGGCCCTGGGCTGGCCGGAGACGCTGGCGGGGGGGACCCTGCCCACCCGAGGCTCTCCCTCCCTGCTCGGACCGGGAGACTGCCTTTCCAACTAACGTATAAGAGGCTCCTCGGAGCGATGGATCAGGAACGATGATGGATCAGCCTCGCTCGGCTTCACCCAAAGGAAAGCACCTGAAGGGCAGAACCTGTGGGAGCCGGATTTTGGTTCAGTTTAAGAAAGAACTTTCTAATAGTGAAAACCATGCAGTAACTCCAGTGGGAAGAGAATTCCCTTCCTTCGGACAACCTGAGCGGAGGCGCTTTTTAGGCCGGCTCCTGCCCCGAGCGGGGTGTGGGCTTGTGTGCCAGTTCGATGTACTGTGTCCCCCAAAACGCCATTATCTTTGATGCAGTCTTGTGTGGGCAGACTATTATTAGTGTTGATTACATTTTGGAATCTTGGGTGTTTCCATGGAGATGTGATTCAAGCAACTGTGGACAAGACCTTTGGTTGGGTAATTTCCATGGAGGTGTTGCCCCACCCATTCAGGGTGGGTCTGAATTAAATCACTGGAGCTCCATATAAGCTCAGACAGAAGAAGCAAGCAGCTACAGCCAAGAGGGACACTTTGAAGAACGCACAGGAGCTGCAGGTGAGAGACAGTTTGAGGACGGCTGTTGAAAGCAGACTCTTGCTCCAGAGAAGCTAAGAGAGGACAAATGCCCCAAGAGCAACCAAGAGTGACATTTTTGAGGAACCAGCCTAGAAAGGAACGTCCTGGGAGAAAGCCACTTTGAAACCAGACGCCAGCCACGTGCCTTCCCAGCTAACAGAGGTTTTCCGGACACCACTGGCCATCCTCCAGGGAAGGTACCCGATTGCTGATGTGTTACCTTGGACACTTTATGGCCTTAAGACTGTAACTGTGTAACCAGATAAACCCCTTTTATAAAAGCCAATCCATCTCTGGTGTTTTGCATTTCTGCAGAATTAGGAACCTAGAACCGCTTGAGAACCACTCTTCCACTCATTCCTGCTCTATAAGAGCTCCAGGTGTGTAAACGAGATTAATTTTAATGCATGCTCTTATAAATCATAGGGAAGTCATGGGGAGGTTTTGGGAAAGAGAGGAAAAATATTGGAGAATCACCCACTTAAAATAGGTATTTAAGTGAAAGATAGCATTTATTTCAGGAGACTAAACCCCAGCACTGAACTACTTTCAAATCAGGAGATGCATTTAATTACATCTTCCATGAAGTCTGTACTAAAAGCCCACAGCTCAAACCTTTTAATTTCACACTAAGTTCCCTGAGGAAGGGATTATGGAAGTGGTCCATTTTATTGGAACTGAGTCCCTGTATTATCTTTTTGATGCAAATAAGAAAACCAGTTAGTGTGGGGGCTCAGAGTGAAGACTTCAGCAAGTGCCCGACTCACCCCAAGATCCGTGTGCAGGAGTCAGCACCACGAAGAGGAGAGAAGAGGGACAGCCTCCCGCAGGCTCCGCTCCCCGGGACACGCGGCATCTGGAGGCTGCGGCCAGACGCATCTGCTGGGGTCCACGAGTCCTGGGACAGCTGGCCAAGTCCGTGCTCACAGCACTTCTCTAGGCAGAGGGTCACGGTTTTCATCAGGTTCTCAAAGGCATTTATGACCAACAAGGGTGGAGGGTGAGATCTGCAAGGACACGGGGCGGCGGCAGGCGGGGCGAGCTCTGCTGGGGCGTCCCGGAGCTGGGCCAGCCGACCCCCTTCTACGGACGGCTGTGGAGTGGGGGGTCAGACTACGGGACTTTTAACTTCCTTTCCGACTCTAACATACTACGAACAAGAAATGTCAGCAGCAAATATCCTGTGCTGGTTCTAATCTATTGTGGCCCCCGTAAAAGCCATGTTGTTTTAATCCAGTCTTGTGGGGGAGCCTCTTATGGGTGGGATCTTGTGATTGGGTTGTTTCCATGGAGATGTGACCCCACCTGTTCAGGGTGGGTCTTGATTAGTTTACCAGCATCCTCAAGAGAGCTCAGAGCTGACACAGACACGGACACTGAGAGACACAGACAGAAGGACGTCTGGAGATGCTGAGCTAAGAGAAGCCCAGAGTTTTCCCTGGAGAAGCTAAGAGAGGACCCCAGATGCCTAGAGAGAAACGCCCCAGGAGAACAAGCAAGGATGCACAGGAGCTTAGAGAGAGAAGCTAAGAGAGACAGAAGCCCAGAGATATTTCAGAGAAAAACATTTTGAAACCAGAACCAGGGAGCAAAGGACCAGCAGATGCCAGCCATGTGCCTTCCCAGCTGACAGATGTTCCGGACGCCATCGGCCTTTCCTCAGTGAAGTGTCCTCTTGTTGATGCCTTAGTTTGGACACTTTTATGGCCTTAGCACTGTAAGTTTATAACCTATAAATCCCCTTTATAAAAGCCAATCCATTTCTGGTGTTTTGTATGATGGCGGCTTTAGCAAACAAGAACACACCCTTCTCTCAACGGCACCTCGGTCCCCAAATCTCCGTCTCTCCAGTTGTGAGGGAGCGTGGGGCTGGCGGCCTGAGCACACAGTGTGTGAGACGCCCCTGACCGCTGTGGTCATCCCCTCTGTGGCTACAGATCTTGTTTCCAATTTTTATGATTAGAAACAAAAAACATCCAGTAATTTGCCTATTGTCAAAGGTTACCTTATGCTTAAATTTACGTGATTAGCCATGGAATCTTTGGGGACCACAGCAAGTAGCTGATTATGGAGTTACTTTGAAATATTAAAACCTCAGAACTCCCCCAACCCCCCCCAAAAACAAAAACGAAACAAAACAAAAAAACAACCCACCACTGATTCTCATGTACCCTTTCAGTCAATAAAAAAGTAGTTTAGTACTATCTGCATTGAACGTGGGCAACATATTTTAGTACTGTCGATGCTAAAGGCAGAGAGGAGCAGACAGTGAAATGGAACCCAGACCAGTATCAAGAGAAACGGTTTCCTTTTCTAGAGGCCTTTAAAAGCAAGATCAATTCTCATCTCTCTGGAATGATTCTAGAAGAATCAGGGAGGGCAAGTGCACCATGGAGAGGCCTCTTGTGGTTTTAAGTGTCAGCCCTCCTGCAGTGACCCAACGACAGAGACGAAACGGAAGTGGCTCTCGCTGCAGAAAACCACCACAGGCCACCAGCACGTGAGCAGTTTACAGTAAGCCAGCTGGAGGCTCTGGATTCTCCTGGCTACACCTCGTGAGAGAACAAATATGCCAATATCTGAATGTCTGATTTTGTACTTGCATGTTGGTGAAGTAAAAACGTACTGCCATTGTTTCTGAAATGTCAGATTCAGGAATCCACAGAATATTTTCAGTAAGAGAACAAACAGATAAATGCTTTTTCCTCTCAACTGGAAAACACCTGCTCGTATTGAATGAAATAACGATGCTCCAAGGCCTACAGGTGCCCATGGTAAATCTGTAATCAGAGACGGCAATGTGAAAATATAGTCAAGTGTCACTTAGAAACGCACAAAGACGGGACTGCCGTGCGCTTCTCTTTTAAAATGTAGTCTGTATTATTTTCACCAGTCAAAACACACAGAATGTATTTTATTACAAGAACACAGGCAACGTCACTTGTGAGACATGCACTCTGTGAGGTCACACCTCTATTTGCTGCCAGCACGGAACACCGGAGCGAGTTCACTTCAGAAATCAGCTGGACTGATCCGGAAACCCCTCAGAGTTCCGAGTGCCCATCCTGTGGACCGGGGAGGGGCCCCCATCAACCCCTGGGCTCCGAATTTCACATGCTACAGTAAGAGCGGAGCCCTGCTCCCCTTCTGAGCAGCCGGTGCTCCCACAGCAGTCACAATCCTGCTGGAGCTCTGCTCTCTGCAACTTGCACTTGACACAGAGAGCTGACACGAGGAGGCGGTCATCTCCTTCCTGACGGGAAATTAAGCCAATAAACCAAACAAACCTAGTCCAGATTCCAGGATCATAAAAAATTACCTGGTTTATAAAAATACACGTCCAAAATAGTTACTTCCAGGGTTGTGTACAATATAAATTACAAAAATAAAATAGAAAAGATGAAAAGTCGAGCACATTTCTCACTGTTGTCAATTCTTTATCCAACATCAGCTCTTATCCATAGAGATCAGTCGGAAATCACCTGCGTTGCACCAAACCATGGCAAGTCCAGCTCGGGGCATCCTGACACCGGAGTGAGGTGTTTCTACGGAGATCTGTCATCTCCAGCCCTGTGGCCCCTCCAAGGTGCCCCCACCCATGCCCTCGTGGGCCTCACCTGCGACCACGGCTCGGTGAAGGGTACACGGGGACAGGTGAGCACGGCGCCCACCTGCCAGCACCGAGCTCCCCCTACAGACGCCTGCAGGTGAGACCAGGGGGCTGCATTAACATCCGCTTTCAGGGCCGACGGATAAGGAATCGTTAAAACGCCCCGGTCTTCATTTTCCCTTTTAAAGATCAATTAGGTAACGTCTTTTCAAAAGACACGTGTTAGAGAGGCCATTCAAGGATGTTTATATATGCATAGTGATATCTTTTAAAATCATACAATCCAGCCACCAAAGCCAAAATAATGCCAAGCCATAAAACAGGTGTTTTTGTCCCAAGCTGAGTTAGTATATATATATTTTTTGTAACTAGGCTGTGTCTAAATGACACAGTATAAACTATTTCTTATTTCAATATTAATTTTGTTCATCAAGGTTCCAGTTTCTAGTGGCAAAATCGACCGATAAGGTAAAACTGGTGCAGTCTTACAGTTCAGATAATATTTATAATAAACTTTCTTATCAAACTCCTCCTTGGAACACACTCTATAGAATGTTGACCAGATAGCTTCCAAAACAATTAAACACAAGATATGAGTCTGTAACAAAGTAAACTCAAGGGAAAAAAAAATTATGAGCACAGGAAACCAAGATGTGACTGCTGTAACTCCATCTCTGCAGCAACATTTAAATACTCAGGGTCCTAACCGACATAGTGACATATTGAAAAGTCTGAAAGTATCAATTTCAGGTGAGCAGTTTTAAATCACAAAATATCCGACAGTTTATCCCTACTCTTTAGGGTGTTGCTTCCATATCCTCTGAAGAGTTTCCCTGGAACTCGCGTGGATTCCCTTAGGAACGGGAAACGCCCCCACGAAAGGAAAACAACCCCAGCAAACAGGAATTCACATCAGCCTTGCTGCCTAAAACAGACCAAAGCAGGGTCCATATCTGACCTGGTTTCTTTCAGAAAAGAAGTAAAATCGAGTGAGAACGTTGCGTCAGAAAAGAGAAACGCTGCCTTGCCTACTCGTGTATTTTATCTTAAATGAATGAGGTAAACCAAGGGCCAAGTCTAGTCTCTGGCTCAAAATAAGCACTTAGGAAACAGTGCTTAGTAATTGTTAGTGATTACTTTGCACAATTCTACTCTAACATTAGGTAACGGAGTCAAGAATCTACTTGCCATCATATTGCTGAGATGGAATGCTTGGTGCCTAAGGAAAAAGGTCAAGTTCTAGGTAATATTCTAAGTTAGTAAGAAGCCCAGAAGACCAAGAAATAGAAGACAGACAGATTTTAAAGGTATACAAGTCTTAAGCAGCACAGAATAAACCTTGAAATTTTATCATGCGGTTAAGCTGAATTTACAAATCCTCCCAGATTAAGATGCTTTAGAGAAAAAAAAATGTCCAGCGATGGACACACCTGCCTTGGTTTTAGCAGTGATTATGCATAATCACAAACTAAAGAAAAGTTAATTTTTTGTTTATTAAATAGATTAATTATAGTCCTTTTCTTCTGACATACAAAAGATAGAGTAAACAATACCCTCAAAGAGGGTAAGATAGGATAATAGGATGGTGGCCAGTCAATACACAGACATCTATTTTTTTTCTGGACAGACACCAAATTACTTAAGAGGATTAAGAGATAATTCTAGAAGCAGCACTACCTGGAAAATTATTTGGCATTTAAATACTGATTTCCAACGTGCTAGATGGGCAAGACCGAGCAAGCATTTGGGGTGACATGCATATAAGTCCCAGCAGTTACTGATGGTGAGAAATTGCCACTTTTATTACCATATGACTTAAAACAAAATTATTCTAGTCTAATTGCTCACCTGAAATGACCTTGAACAAAATCTCTAAACGTGTGGCTTGTACTGTTTTTCTTCAGACACAGTCCGCTCCGTTTTGTAATCTAAGAGGCAATCCTATCAGAACCGAGAAGAGCAAAGCAGTGTGTTTCTTACATGCAGAACATGGAGTTTCTCGATTTGGTTCCGGCCCCTCGGAAGCGAGAAGTCCTTCAGCGATGGGGAGCTGATGTCCCTGCCTCGTCATCGGCAGCCTTCGAGGGGCCCCGTCGAGGCTTCCAGGCTGCTGTCTGTGTCAGAGGCCAGCGTCTGCTCGGTAGACATGGACGAGATGTCATTGATGGAGGGTGACTGCGACGGCGTGGCGTTGCTCCTTACTGCTGCATCTGTGCTAAGGAAACCAAACAGAATAAAATCTGAGGCACGACATTGCTGCAAATCCAGGCAGTGAGACTTCAGGCCAGCTCTGCCCATTTGCCCTTTCCCAGTCCAAATTATTAGGATAAAGAAGTTCATTTATTTTAAACTTTTCCTTGAGTCTTTCCTTAGGTCCAGAATCCCACATTCTCCCGTGTCTTTCCTGGTGTCACTCTCTTTTCCTTCTCAGTGGCTCAGCATCACATAGGTAGCTACGTACAGTCAAGTTAATGACTTGAAAAATAGCTACTGGTTTCAGAAAGACCTTAAAAGGAAATTACTGAATTTATCCTAAAACTATCAGTGTCACAAAAGGCTAAAACTCAAATAGGATTCAGATCGCATCAAACATTTTGATTACAACCATAAAAACAAAGTCCAAGAGAAAAAGCAATAAACTTCAAAAAATCCTTGGCCATCAAAACACTTCTGAAATAAGGAATATATACCAAAGAAAAGAAAAGATATAAACAAAATTTAGTGGCTTCTTGTTTATTTTTATTGTATGAGTCAGGAAAAGTGATATTTAATCTTTCCAGGCAAATAAAACTATGATATTTCTCATTATCTACATTTTAGCCTGGTCTGAACAAAAATAAAATATCCAGTCTCTGAGAGATCAGTGTTTGCCATCTTACATTTGAGCTTAGTTAACAAAAGCTCCTGAATTC
>PVKY010010668.1:0-12483 GCA_004027775.1 Bradypus variegatus
CCCGCCTTGCCCAGAGGCTGGGGTCTCCATCGGCGTCTCTGCCAGGACCCTCGTGGGGACGGAAGGCATCCCCGGTCTGGTCTTAGCAACTGCTTCAGGAGAGGGGACCATCTCGCCAGCCGCCCTGCTGTGTCCCCTTGCCCCCAGACCCTGTGCTCAGGTGGAGGGCCCCTCACCCCTCCGTGTCTGCGGGCAAGCCACATCTAACTCCAATCCCCTTTCTGGTCTCCCTCTTATTTAAGGCTCAGTGCAAACACTGGGTCCCTCGTGGCATCTTCTGTGGTTTTCCATATGGAGTCTCCACCTTCTCCCGAGGACTGCCAGCCCCAGCAAAACCCGTCTGGGGGTAGCTGGGGTTACAGCAAGGAGCCCCCTAAGAACCTGGGAGGAGAGCTGGATGTCCCCGGGCTCTGGTGAGCCCTGAGGAGGCTGCGCGCTGAGGGTCTCCCCGTGCCAGAGACGGGGAGAGGCTCGGGCCCCCAGGCCAGGCTAGGGCCAGCCAAGCTTCAGAAAGGTCAGAAGGTGAGGTCATCCAGGCAGGGGGCCACGGGCGCCAGGCCGGCCAGCTCACCCTGCTTGCCACAGGACTTAGGGAGTCCTGCTCCCCAAGCAAGGCCACCATCAGGCAGGAGGGAAACCAAAGCAGAACAAACCTCCCCACCTCTGAGCCCCCTTCCCAAGCAGCCTCCCCACCGTCCTGTGGCTTCTGGAGACCACCTGCCAGGGGTGAGCCCCGTCCCCTCCCCCTAGCAACATCGGGTCCATCCTAAATTCTGCAACAGGCCCTTGCTCCCATGGCCCCCCGGTTCTGACAGGGGTGAGTGATGCCTGGGAGAGCTGCCCCCCAGCCCCCTGCCGGCCCAGCGCAGGTGCTCACTGCCGTGGTCGGCCCACTCTCTCGTGTCCACGTCTTTATCAACTCACTGACTGCTCAGAGCGTTTGCTCCTCTGCCACCCCTTGGGGCCAATCTGCACGTCCACGCGCCCCCACGGCCATGGGCAGACAGTGCTCAAGGACGTCTGCTGGTCGGGAAAGGGAGGAACAAAGAGGGACTCAACACCCGACAGCTGCCTCCCCAGCAGCCACCACCGGAGCAGGGAGCAGAGGGACCCACGAGGACACCCCCAAATCCCTCCGCGTGGGCCGCGAGGCCACGTGCCCCTAAGCAGCCCCTGCCCACAAATGCAGGTGATTATCAGCCCAAGACGCACGGGGCGCCGGCGATTAAAACACATTATGCCAGCGCCAGAGAGGGACGCATTGGAAAACAAGGCTTAATTTGTCCGTGTGTAAAATACTGGGCTTTGCGAAACGCCCAGGGCAAGCGGGAAATGAGAGTGTGCTGCGGGCACGCAGGCGGTGATTTGCCGGCTCCCAGCAAATTGAACCTAAGCTGGGATCAGGATGCAGCGGCGGAAAGCGAGGGCGCGGTAATGGCCAGACGGGGTGCGGGGACGGCGGCACTGAACACGGATGCATTGGCTCGGCCGGTTCATTATCCGCCTGGAGTTCCGTCCCCGCCCTCGTTCCCATGAGCTTGTGCTGATCCTTCCGAGAGGCGGAACCCGGGGGAAACTTGGGGTGGGAGACGCAGACACCCCTCCTCCGCGCCTGCTTGGGGACGGTCAGTGGCTGTGTGGCCGGAGTGACCAGGGCTTTGCTAAGGGACTTTGGAGGTGACCCTGCTGCCGGGCGCCTGCCAGGCCCCTCTGAGGTTCCTCCGGGCCGGGGCGAGGGGCCTGCAGCACCTGCTCTGTCGGCAGGGTTGGAACTGCCCTCACCTCTGACCTCCGCAGCCGTGTCAGTGCCCTCACGGGGGTCCCTGGCCCCCGACTGCCCAACCTCAGTGCCCTTAGCCCTGCACCCTGCCTTAGGCTCTGAGGGCTACACGAGCAAAGCCCCACGAACCAGGGGGCTCAGAACAACCCAGATGCACGGCCTCCCAGTTCTGGAAGCCCGAGGTCCACGCCATGGTGCCCGCAGGGCTGCACCTTCTGAGGGCTGTTGGGGAGACGGTGCCTTGACCCGGCTCCTGGTGGTCATGCCCCCTGCCTTGGTCACCATGGGGCTCACTCCCCCTCTGTCTACCGCTCTGTGTCCAGGTTTCCTCTCCTCACAGCACCAGGCACAGGGCATAGCGGTCCCCCAGCTCCGGTGGCACCTCAGTTAACTGACATCCACATCCCTGCGAGGGGCCTCCCCAGCTGGGGCTGCATGGAGCCCTCGGGGGTCTGCGAGCCGCATGGCTCTCCTGCGCTGAGAGGTGGGTTGTGTGCTCGGTGCCTACCGTGTGCCTTTCTGTGCCTCCCGGGGTGTCATCTGTGTGCCTCCCGGGGTGCCATCTGTGTGCCTCCCGGGGTGCCATCTGTGTGCCTCCCGGGGTGCCATCTGTGTGCCTCCCGGGGTGTCATCTGTGGGCCTCCCGGGGTGTCATCTGTGGGCCTCCCGGGGTGCCATCTGTGGGCCTCCCGGGGTGTCATCTGTGGGCCTCCCGGGGTGCCTCCTGGGACTGAGCAGGCCCCGCACTCTGATACTGATGCTGCAGGGACCCTGGCATCCCCAGGGTGCCAGCCCAGCACTGGGGGCAGGGGCCGAGCTGCTTCGGGAGACCCTGAGCTGCTCTGCCCTCGTGCCAAACAGCCCAGCAACATCCCCAAGGCCTCCTCCAGGAAGGCCCTGGCCCCAGAAGCTCCCCAGGGCCAGCTCCCTGAGCGCCCACGGGGAGGACATGGCCCTCTGTAGCCTGGGCTGCGCTCTCCCCCCTGCAGGTCACAGCGAGGGTTTGGCGGGAGGCCACGGGTCTCGCCTGCCTCCCCCGGGTGAGGCACGCATTTGGGGACAGGGAGTCCCACAGGGGCAGCTCGGGCACAGTGAGGCTTCGACCCTGCAGGCAGCACGTGGACGTGAGGAATCCAGGGCCCAGGGCCAGCCCTGCCCTTGCAGCTGTGTGCCCTCGAGGTGAAGGGGTAGGCTCAGGGGCCCCCGTGCCCACGTGCACACAGTGTGGTGTGCAGCCGGCCCTGCCCCGGGTTCCACCCCTAGACCTACTGACACCTCTTCTCCTGCCAGGGACTGTCGGGACAGAGCTTGACTTTATTTTTCAAAACTTCAAATCACAGTGCGTGGGCCCCAGGGTCCTCCTGCAGGCCGGGACATGCCCCTCGCTCCAGCAGCCCCAGCCAGGGACGGAGCAGCTGCAGTCTGGGCAGGGGTGCCACGGGCTGCAACAGCCACACAGCCACCCCAGCCTCAGGCAGCGCCGCGGTCTCCTCAGACAGCCCGGACTCAGGTCGCCTTCTGGATGCAGGTGCCCTGGGATCCCCCCTTGGAGCAGAGCCGGGTCCCTGCCGGGGTGAGCTGGAAATTGTCACCCCCCGCCCCTCCCGACAATTCACTGAGTTATGGGGGCCTGGGGACGGAGCTGGGGAGGGAGCTGGGGGAGCTGAGGGGAACTGGAGACAGCTGGGGAGGGAGCTGGGGGAGCTGGGGGTGCTGGGGGAGCTGGGGAGCTCTGACTCCAGGGCACCTGTGGGGAGCAGGGGGTCAGACACAGAGGAGAGCCTGGAGCAGCCTCAGGGACACCAGGAAACCACGATGGGGCTCCTGGGTGGGGCAGTGTGGCCTTGTCTGGGCTTGGGGCCCTCACCCGGTGGGGCAGGGAGTCCCTGCAGCCCCCAAGGGCTGCTCCCGTCCCCTCACCCACCCGGATGCTGGGTGCTGGCCCATCCAAGGGGCACTTCCCGCAGGGGGTACAGACGCAGGGGCAGCTGACAGGAGCGTGCTAATGACCAGCAGCCCGGCCTGCTCAGGGCCCGTGTTGCTGCAGCCCCGCTAGTGAGCGTCCAGCAGCCCCCGCGTCCATCGGGGCAGGTTGCAGATGCAGAGGTGGCCCTGTGGGGCCCTGGGAGCCCTGCCAGCCCCAGGGGCTGCCTGGGGAGGGGCTGCGCTGGGGACGGACCGGGCCTGCTCTCAGCCTTCATGGAAGCAGGAGCCCAGGGCTCCCCTGGGAACTGGCTTTGCCCCAGCCCCCCCTGGGGTGACATAGCAGCCAGGACATCTCTCCCCGACAGCTGCCCCAGGGCTGTGCCCTGGGCCACTGAGACATCACGTGACGTTGGTGCGTTTGTGGTGCTGGCCAAGGGGCTAGGGGACACCGCCCCTCCATGCTACCCCAAGGGGAGTAGGCTTCAGAGTTTGGGGTCTCAGCCAGATCCCCATATACCCCGAGCTGCCCTGGGGACCTGCTCCAGCACCAGGACCCCCAGCTGGGGGCACAGGGCCTCCCCATCAGAGCCTTGTCCCCTCCGCTGCCCCCTGCCCAGGGCCGCGGCCTCCTTGCCCAGGGCAGAGCCCACAGGGAGGCCACCTGGCCCCAGAGCGGCAGCCTGGCGGGGAGGCAAAGTTGCGACCCCGCTGCTCTGCAGACTCTGCCCTTTGGGAAAGCTGCACCCCAGTGTCTGTGGAAACAAAGACACCCACGGGGGGTTGGGGGTTCCAAGGGGGTCCCAGCTTTTAATAATTCCTAAATTATATTCCAGACACCTGGGAATTTTTGAAACAATAATAATTTCGGAGGTCTAATCTGTTAAAACAATAGCCATTAATATTCATTTGTTACTGCCAATAAATGGCCGTAATAATTTGATGATTAAGCAGCTGTGACCTTCATTGAACCTTAACAATTCTCATTTGCATTCTCATTAAAATGACAGTTTCAGCCTAATTCTTTGAAATCCATAATTCTCTCCTTCCCAGAATTCCCACAGCCTCCCTGCAGAGTAATTAACTCGCGTGATTAAAAATGTAATATGTTGGGAACATTTTTTTTTACTTGACAGAGGAACCAGGTTAAAACTTTTAATATGCGCTGTATTAATCATGAATCATTTTAATTTTAAGTAAAACTCACAAAACTGGAAGTAAATGGGAAAGCATCATGGTCATTTCTTTCCCATCCTAATTTTTTTAATGGATAAAATGATGAACTAAACCTGCCTGTCCCCCTCCTGCACCCCTGAAGCCGGCGGCCCCCACGCGGGTGCAGGTCCCCGGACACTGCCGTGCTGGGGCCCCTGTAAGGTGTCCTCAAGGCCTCCTCCCTGAAGGACGGTCCCATTTCCCACCCAAGGCGGGGCTGCGGCTGCCCGGGACAGGGATCCTGGGGGCCGAGGCGCCCGGATGGAAAGGGGCTGGGGGCTCCTCCTGCACCGGGGACCCCGCACCTCCTCTGCAGGGGCCTGGCCCAGGCTCTGCATCTGCACCCAACAGGGAGAGCCGGAGGGCAGCGGGCCAGGGGGTTCAGCCGCACGCAGCCAACGCCCACCGAGTGCCGAGCTCTCGGCCAGTTCTGGGGTCCGGCCTGCCCTGCACTCGGAAAGGCCCCGGATGTGTGATCGAAGGAGGAGGCCGGGCCTGGGGCAGGGGGCGGACAGGACGCCCAGGTGCCAGGCACTGAGCCCCTGGGGATGCCAGAGGCAGGGAGGAACGGACAAGAGGAGGGCGGGCGGGTTGCCAGGCAACAGGGTGATGCCTCCTGTCAAACGCAGGGACGTCTGCACGAGGCCAATCTCTCTAGAGCACTGATGGGACACTCCACCTGCGAGGGGAGCCTGCAGAGTCCACCCATCCCTCTGTCCATCCATCTTGCTCTCTCCTGCCCCAGGTATCCGCAGAGTTTCCGTCCTCGATCCTGGAGCCGGGGGCTAGCATTGGGCTGGGCAGAACCCCGGCCACCTGGATGGCAGGTGGGCCCCACACAGTGGCCACCTGAGGGCAGGCAGACCCCGCACAGTGGTCATCTGAGGGCAGGCGGGACCCTGCACAGTGGCCAGCACATACAGCGGAATGTCAGGAAGGGAACACTTCAGGAAAGGGGCTCCCACAGAGCAAGACGGCAGAAGGGGCTCAGGCGGGCACCTGGGGGCACAGGTGAGCCCCTGGGGGGTCCAGGGAGCCTGGGAAGGGCTCCCCAAGGGCAGCACTGAGGGAAAGGAGCACAGAGCCCTGGAGCTATGCGGAGAGAATGTGCCTGAGGAAAGGGAACTGTGGGGCCTGAGCCAGGGGTGCGAGGCCAGCAGGGACCCGGGAGGAAAGAGGGGCTGAGAGGGCTCAGAGCAGGAAGGAGCCCAGAGTGTGACCTGGGTGCCTTGGGGGGTCTGAGCAGGGGCGTGGGCATCTGAGAGATGTGAATGGAATCCTGGGTCCTTGGGAAGAGCAGGGGCCCAGGAGGGCTGTGGCCAGTGGGGAGGACGGAGGCAGTGATGGGGTGGGAGAGGACAGCAGCCAGCCAGGGGGGCCAGGGAGGAGGTGAGGGCCTTCTCCTGGACCGGTCAAGGTGAAGTCACCCATCTGTGTGGGCTCCTCTCCTCTGTAAGCCGGCAAGGTGGCCTTGGAGTCACTTCAGATCCGCAGCATAGGGCCCGCTACGCGGCAGGTATGGGGGAGGCTAGTGAAAATACGGATGGGTGGACAGACAGATGAACAGATGGATGGATGGACGGATGGATGGATGGATGGATGGATGGATGGATGGACAGACAGACGGATGAATGGATGGATGAGTGGATGTGTGGAGGGGTGGATGGATGGACGGATGGACAGATGGATGAATGGATGGAAGAGTGGATACAAGCAGGCCCTGCTGGAGGGGGCTGGGCCAGGACCGCCTCGCCGCGTCCCCAGCCCGTGCTGCAGCCCTGGACAAACATAATGGCTCAGACCTCAGCTCTGAGCATAAATTTCAGAAACGAGGTCCATGTGGGTGCCGGACGCTGCCGGGGGCTCCCGAGGGGCTGGTGGCCCTGTAGGAGGACCCCAGGTTCCATGGTGCACCCTGAGGGCCTGGCCTTTGCACCTTCCCCAGTGCACGTGCAAACCCTCGGACATTTAATGCAGAGCCATGGCCAGAAGGTGGGGGGCTCCCTGGGGACACATCCCCCCACCCAGGTGAGGCAGGACCCACTTACTGGTCAAGGAAGTGGCAGGGAGGAAAAAGTCCAAAAGCTCCTGGCCCAAGCTCGAGAGGGGCCACATCCGAGCTGCCAGTGGATGAAGATGGAAAAGAGGCCTGAGTTCCCGCAGTGGGCAGGGCCCCGGGAGCTGCACAGTGCTCGGAGGTCAAAGGCCTCAGACCAGGAAGGCCGAGTCCCAGCCCCCAGGGGCACTCCGGGGACTTCTCCGTCCCTGCAGCCTGTGCCAGAGCTGACGTCACCAATCCCTCAAGTGGGGCCTCAGGCCCCGGCTCAAGGCCATGGCCGGTTTTGCCAGGATGGGCGCAGGGGCATGAGAGGCGGCCGAGCCCGTGTCCGCAGGCGTTAGGTTCTGTAAAGTCTCACAGGAGCTGAACTGCTGAACCCCAAACCCTGGGAACATACAGGCGGGGTTCCCGCGGGCCTCAGGAATGTTTGCATCGACCGTCAATCCACAGGCATCGCTGCTGCAGAGGGTCCCAGACCACATCCCATCCCAGGGCCTCGAAGGCTGTTGTGAGAATTCAGTGACACGAGCCGCAAAGCCGGCGCAAAGGACCACCCTGGGTTCCTGTTCCCGTCCAGACGCTGTCACTGCTCCATCATCACCACCCCAGAGGAACGTCCCCCAGGCCGGGCGAGTGCCACCCCGGCAAGCAGCCCCAGGGCTCCCAATCCCACGGACGCCTCCACTCCTGGGCCAGCACGAGGCAGACGCAGCCTCCCTCCCCACTGGCAGCGTCTCGACAGTCAGAGGTGGGAGCACCCAGAGGGCTGGGTCATGGTGTTCGCCCCCAGGAGCATCTTCAGGTCCCTCACTCCATGTCCACAGAGGGGTCCCTTGTGCGACCCACCCAGCAGGGCACACAGAGCCCGAGTCCCCATCTCCACAGCTCCCCGGCTTCCAGGCCCTGGAACCGTCCTCTCAGCCGTGCGCTGGAGGCCTGCCGCTGCCTTTTCAGGGGAAAACACAGATACCAGCAGACATTTTGATCATTTCTATTTTTGTTTCTCCTTCTCAATTTTGGCAGTCTTCTCTCTTGGGAGCTGGAGGAAAAACACATTTTTCTCTACCATTTTTAATCTTCTTTTATTTATCAAACTTAGCTCCTCTTTGGGTAGATTAAAGCAGACTTGGGCAGAGCTGAGAAAAACAAACTCTTTTAAAACAAGACAAAGATTGAGCCTGGCCAGCTGGCTCTTCTGAATCCTTCTTGCACGGAGTCGACCGACCAGCTCTCCCGAGACCGCGGCTTCCTCAAGGGGACCAGGCCTGTGAGTGCAGGAGGCGGCCAGCCGACCCCGGTCCCCCCGCTGGGTGCTCCGTGGGACCACCGGTGAGGGGGGATGGCCGCGCCTGTGGGCTGGGTATGGACGTGGCCTCTCGCAGTTGACAGAGGGGGACGACCCCAGGACAGGGGCTGCAAGGCCAGCAGCCCTCCTGGTCCCGTCAGTATCCAGAGGCTTGTGCCCATCTCTGCTCGACCATCACCAGGATTTCTGCATCCCTCATCCAAGCACATGCCTGTAGCACATGAGGCTGGTAAACCAGAGGCGCTCACCTGTGCAGGTGACACTTCTCCCCAGGCTTCCCTCCTCAGTGAGCCCCAGGAGGGCTGGGCCACGTCAGCTGCAACCCCACTGGATCTCCACGCACAGGGAACAGGACGGATGAAGGAAGGAGGGCCCCCACCATGGCCAGGTGAGGTGCAGTCCCCACCGGGGTCACGCTCCTCCCAGGCCGGCCAGGTGAGCCGCCTGCCTGAGCCGCGAGAGGGATTGCACCCAGGCAGCCAGGCGAGCGGCCCCCAGGAGCCCAGCGGTCCCCAGCACGTCCCTGGCAATGCCCCTGACCCCTTTATGCTGACCCCTGGCCCTCAGAGGCTCGGGAGCAGCCCCCTCGTCCTGCCCCCAGTCTTGCCTTAGGACCACAGACCCCGGTGCCCTGTCTCCAAGGAGGCGGAGCCTGTCGATGGGTGGCACTCATTCACTCGTTCATCCCCTCACTCGTTCGCTCAGCAGACACTGGCCATGGGTGACTAACCTGCCCCTCCCCAAGTGGCCTCCTCTTGACATCAGTGAAGAAGGCTCACCTCCAACAGGGACCGGCCCCAGGACGGCGCATTGAGCCCCTTCAGGGCCTGGGCAGGGGGTCTGCAGGCTCTCAGCAATGGTGGCCATATCCTCCTCTCAGCTCCATGGGCCCCAGCCCACGAACCCTCCCGCTGGCTCCTTGCCTGCACACCAGGCAGCTTCCACCTGCTCCCAGACCTGGATCACTTCCTGGGTGTCAGCACTGGCTCCCCAGACTCCAGGGGAAGCCCCCATCTCTCCCAGAACCAACAGAGGATCTTCCAGAATGTTCCAGAAATACTGTGAGAAAGCCTCACACAATCCGCAAACATCCACGGAGCCCTACGGAGAGGGGAGTCCTCTAGGCTGCAGTAAACCTCTCCAAACCACCTAGGGGCTGGGCGGGCTCCGAGTCTCAGCTCTGTGCCCACCACCCCCTGGGTGCGCCCCCACGGCTCCCCCTGTGCAGTCTTCAACCGAAGAGCCCACACCACGCCTCGTGGGAGGGTCTCAGCCAGCCTAGGCTGCTCAACATCGTCCCAGATAAAAACCATCCAGGGAGCCCATGAGGCAAGGGCAGGTGACGGGGCGCCGCGGGGTCCTGGCTGCAGCAGACACAGGTGGGCACACTCAGACGCTTTCACAAGGTCACGGCAGGGCCTCAGCATTCATTGGAGTCAGGGAAAAATAAAGGGAGTGAGAGGAATTCCAAGAAAGTAGCAGCTCCAGGACCCAGGCGACCTGGAACTGTCTGGAACAAATTTTTGCAACCCCAGAGGCCAGAAGAATGCTGTGCAGCATCCAGGGAAGGGCGGGGGGAAGAGGTTGATACATTATAGTGAAGAACAGGAAGCTGCTCTCTCTGCGTGGCGGTTACTGGTTCCCATCCAAAGCATAGGCAAAAAAATGAGAAAAGAGAGAAATGGGACGTCATCAAAATCAGAAAACATTTTTTCCTCAAATGACTTTATCATGAGAGTAAAAAGGCAACCTACACATTCAGAGAAAATATTTGGAACCCACATACCCAATAAAAGATTATGATCTAGTATAAACTTATTTTAAAAAGTCCTTCAACTTAACAACAAAAAGACAACCCAATTTAAAGATGGGCAAAACAGTGACTTCTGGGATCGTGGTGGAATAAAGAAAGGCAGGACTCACTCCTCCGCCAAAACACCTGGGGAACAGGCAGAAACTGTCCAAAGCAGCAGTTCTGGGGCTCGAGAGACCGGGGAAGGACTGGGCTCCATATAGGGAGGAGCAGGACAAAGGAACAGAGGAACTGTGGTGGAGAAACTGCAGTGGGCAACATCCTGTACCGCAGATCCTGGTGCCCGACGCCCATCCTCGAGGCCCCTGGCTACTGGCTGGTGGGCGGCTGTGGACATAGAGTGATGGGCTGTGGGGCACAGGCTGCTGGAGAGCACCATCCAGTGGGAAAGCTACACAATTGTGGTCCTGGGAAGCCGCTGACCTGACCCTCTCCCTACGGCCCTTCGGAACTGCTCTGCACACCCAGAATGAGACCCCGGCCCTCTTTTGGCCAGAAAACCTTGGGGAGCCAAGTGCCTAAGAAGACCTTTAACACAAACCTAATAAATAACATGATCTTAGAAAAGAGAGGGAAACTGACTGTGCTGGTTTTGAATCTATTATGTGTTCCTCAAAAACCATGTTCCTTAATGCAACATTGAGGGGGCAAACTTATTAGTCTTGTGATTAGGGTGGAAGCTTTTGATGGAGTGTTTCCATGGAGATGAGATTCACTCAACTGTGTGTGAGACCTTTGATGAGGTGCAGACCCTGTCCATTCAGGGTGGGTCTTGATTAGTTCACTGGAGTACTTACGAGAGCTCAAGAGCTGACACAGACCTGATGCTTGGAGATGCTGGGAGATGAAGAGAGAAGGACATTTGGAGGTGCTAAGCTAAGAGATGAAGACCAGAGTTTGCCCTGGAGAAGCTAAGAGAGGACTCCCACATCTTAGAGAGAAATGCCCTGGGAGAAAGAAGCAAGGATGCACAGGAGCTGAGAGAGGAGTGAAGATAGAAGTCCAGAGATATTTTGGAGAAAGCAATTTCGAAATGCAACCCAAGAGCAAAGGGCCAGCAGATGCCAGCTGCATGCCTTCCCAGCTGACAGAGGTGTTCCGGACACCATCAGCCATTCTTCAGTGAAGGTGTCCTCTTGTTGATGCCTTAGTCTGGACAATTTTATGGCCTTAGAACTGTAAATTTGTAGTCTAATAAATCCCCATTATAAAGCCAATCTATTTTTGGCATTTTGCATAATGGCAGCATTAGCAAACCTTCAGAATAAGCTTATCAAGATAATCAGATGCCAAGATACAAGAAAAAAATTGCAAGACATGCCAAGAAACAAGAAGAAATGTTCAAGCCAAAGGAACAAATTAAAAAGTTGGAGGAGATATAGAATTTGGAACAACCAATCAAAGATGTTCAAACAAATCTCCTAAATCATTTCAATGACATAGCTAAAGAGACAAAGGATATTAAGAATATAATTGGTAGGCATAAAGAATAATTTGAAAGCATACAAAGGAAAATAAAAGATCTTATAAGAATGAAAAATACAACAGATGAAATTAAAAATACACTACAGAAACACAACACCAGATTTGAAGATGCAGAAGAAAGAACCAGCGAGCTAGAAGACAGCTCCCAAATTTGAACAAACAAAAGAACAGATGGAGAAAATAATGGAAAACTTTGATCAGGGTCTCAGGGAAATGACTAACAACACAAAACACGCAAACTTATGCATCATGTGTGTCCCAGAAGGAGAAGAGAAGGGAAAAGGGTCAGAAAGAGCATCTGAGGAAATAACAGCGCCAAATTTCCAAAACCTTAAAAAAGACATGATGATGAAAATCCAAGGAGCCCAATATACTCCAAAAAGAATAAACCCTGATAAACCTACCACAAAACACATACTAATCAGCATGTCAACTGCCAAAGAGAAAGAGAGAATTCTAAAAGCATCAAGAGGAAAGCAACTCATCACTTACAAGGGAACTGCAATAAGATTAAGTGTAGATTTCTCAGTAGAAACCATGGAAGTGAGCAGGCAGTGGTATGATATATTTAAGGAACTGAAAGAGAAAATCTGCCAACCAAGAATTCTTCACTGGAAAACTATTTCAAATTTGAGGGAGAGTTTAAAATATTCTCAGATAAACAGAAGGCTAAGAGAGTTCATCAACAAGAGTCCTACTCTACAAGAAATACTGAAGGGAGTTTTGCAAGTTAAAGGAAAAGAAGGAGACAGAGGTTTGGAGGAGAGTGTAGAAACAAAGTGTACTGGTTTGGATGTATTATGTCCCCCAAAATGCCATATGCTTTGATGCAGTCTTGTGGGGAAAGATGTATTCGTGTTGATTAGATAAGAATCTTTTGATTGAGTGTCTTCATGGAGATG
>PVKY010010669.1:0-12486 GCA_004027775.1 Bradypus variegatus
AAAACATTAAGATATTACTGTTGACTATAGTCTATAGTTTGCCTTAGGTGTATTTTTCCTATTTACCCCCTTATTATTAACACTTTGTAATATCAGTGTGTATTTGTTCTAGTTCCTGAAAGAATACTCTTATAATTTGTACAATTAACCACCTTCATCGTCTGCAACAAGGTTCACTATGTTATATAGTCCCATGTTTCATCCTCTAGCTTTACTTCTAGTGATATACAAGACCCCAAACTCCCCTTTCAACCACAATCGCAAGTGTAAGGACACTCGCAATAATGTGACACCATCACCTCTACCCATTTCCAAACCATTACAATCAACCTGATTAAAAATTCTGCCCAAAGTAAGCATCAGCCTCCATGCTCTACCCTCACTCTGCCTTCTGGTGACCTGTATCCGAGATTGCTCATTACGATTAGCTCCTATTAGTGAGACCACACAATATTTGTCCTTTTGTGTCTGCTTTATGTTGGTAGTTTCTCAACCAAAGAGTTTTAAACCAAACAGCCTTTCTGATATTTTAAGACCTTAGCTTGGGGCTGGGGCCTGACTGAGGCAGGAAGGTTCTAGGAACAGCCCAGGGCGGGGGGCACCTTCCCTGGCTCCCGACACCCCCACTCCTACCCTGTGTGCAGGGCTGAGCCCAGGGGCCACCGTCGGAACAGGCATCTGGCAGCAGTGGACCTGGGATGGCGAGATGGTGGGCGGAGGGGCACGGACGAGCGATGTGGGGCACCAGAGGTCAGGCTGCAGGAAGGGCTGGGCCCAGGCAGATGGCCCCTCGGAGTCTGGGTTCTGGGGTACCCAGGGCCCATTTCGCTCCAGTCAGGCTGTGGCAAGGCCCTACTGAGGGTGCAGTTTCTGGGACGACACCTGGGGAGAGGTTTGAAAACACTGGCTGACCTTTTGGTGAGTGGTGAGAGCCTGAGAACTAAGTGTTTTAATTCCCAGGCTGCTAAAACAAACAGCGTACAGGGGCTTGGCTTAAACAACGGGAATTTATTGGTTCACAGGTTTGAGGTTAGAAGAGTCCAAATCAAGGCGTCGGCGAGGTGAGGCTTTCCCCCTGAAGACTGAGGCATTCCAGAGCTGGCGCCGGCAATCCCCGGTCCTCGGCTTTCCCGTCACACGCAGTGCGTGCGGCGGTGCCATCCCCTTCTTTCTCCTCGGGTTCTGTTGACTTCTATGGCTTTCCCTCTGTATGTTTGAATTTCACGCTGCTCATTTATAAAGGTCTCCAGTAACTTGGGGTAAGTCCGACCTGATTCAGTGGGACCGCAGGTTAACTGAAGTCACGTCATGAAGAGATGTAAAGTTCGTTAATTTGCACTGTGGTACGGCACTCCACTGGGTGAACACAGCACCACTTATTGTCCACTACTGCTGGTGGATTCAGGGTATTTTCAGGTTGGGGCTACTTACACATAACGTTGTTACGGCTGTTGTGCACGAAGCTTTGGTACTTACACATACGCATTTTACTGGAATATCCTAGAATGGGATCCCGGGCCAGAGGGTACACATATATCCAACTACAACAGATGACGCCAAATGGTTTTCCAGAATGGTTTTACCACTCAACTCTCACCAGCAGTAGGCTGAGTTTTTTGCTCCAAATCCTAACCAATTCTAATGTCAAGCTTTAAAATGTTAGCCATTTTGGTCCGTGTGTGGTAGTATCTCATTGTATACATGACCCATTTCTGCATAACAAGCTATTCCAAAACTTGGTGGCCTACAACAATAAACCGCCTCACAGTTTCTGGGAGTCACAGTTTCTTTGGAGCAATTAGCCAGTGGTTCTGGGTCCGGGTTGAGGTGGAGGTCAGCGTGTGGGCTGGCTACAGTCAGGGGAAGGCTCGACTGGGGCCGGAGGAGGGGTGTCCCTAGGGCCCACTCAGCTTTTGGCAGGAGCCCTGCTCCTCGCAGGTGGGCCTCTCCGTGGGGTTGGCCGAGCGTCCTCACAGCACTGTGGCTGTGCTGGTTTGGATGTATCATGTCCCCCAAAGCACCGTGTTCTTTGATGCAATCCTGCGGGGACAGGCACATTAGTGTTGATTAGTTTGGAATCCATTGATTGAGTGTTTCCATGGAGATGTGACTCAATCAACTGTGGGTGAACATTTGATTGGATTGTTTCCATGGAGATATGGACTTTGCCCATTCAGGGTGGGACTGGATTTAATCACTGGAGCTCACAAACAGAAGGACCTCAGAGCAGCTGCAGCCAAGAGAGACAGTTTGGAGATGGCCATTGAAAGCAGACTTTTGCTGACACTTTGCTCCAGAGAAGCTAAGAGAGGACAAAATGCCCCAAGAGCAACATTTTGAAGAATGTGCAGGAGCTGAGAGAGGAGCTGGCACACAACCTGGGAACAAGCAGATACCAGCCATGGGCCTTCCCAGCTAACAGGTTTTCCGGATGCCATTGGCTTTCCTTTGGTGGGGTGCCTCTTGCATAGAGATGCAAATGTTTCAGTTTGGCTGTTTGTTCTTTAAAAAAAAAAACAAAAAACGAAGCCTAGAGCTTAGAAATGTGAGTGGTGAACAATGTCAGTAAGTTGCCAAGTGGCAGAAATGTTGACTGCCCTCAATGATCTTTAATCAACGTCCCCCTCATCCACAGTTTCCTTCAGACTCAGTTTACCTTTCATTTGTTAGGGGGACCCCATTAATAATTATCCTACCAGACAATCAAAACATTTTCAGATCTCCCGATTTTGATACTTTGTTGTCCTTTGGGGCTTAATCGGAATCTCTGTCCCGGAAGAATTCTTAACCTTTTCAAAGCTGAAGATGATGTGAGTGGAGAAAGAGTTTGGGTTCAGTCAATGAATGCTTTTTTTGTTTGTTTTGTTTTAAGTACTCAAAATTTTACTCCTTCCAGTATTTTAGGTGGAAATATTTGTAAAAATAATTCCATATTCATCAACTCTAAGGTACCATCAGTTGTAAAGCACACTATTATTTTGTTTGCCAGTGGTTCCCAAAGTATGGTCCCCCCTTTCAGGGGATCCTTGAGATAAAAAATATTTTTGTATTAATACTAAGATGTTATCTGCCCTTTTCCGTGCTTTCTGTGATTAGTGTACATTGGAGTTTCCCAGAGACTATGTGATGTGTGTTGTCATTATCACTCTGATAGCTAACGGGATGTATATTCTTGTGTATTCTTCAGTATCAAAAATCTCAATTTAAATTTCTAATATGTTAAATATTGATGCATATTAGCACAGAAACAAACATTCCCAATAGTTTTTAAGAGCGCAATAGGGTCCTCATTCCTAAAAGGCATAGAGCTGCTGTCAAAAAGAAAAATACTCCCAACCATGTGATATGTAATGCTTTCTTATCATTTAGAATTTTTTAATTAAATTTATTTGGGAATTCCTGTAATTTCTTCACACTCAGAATCTCCATTCATCTTCTGAATCCTTTTCGACTAGGAGCCATTGCTGCATGTGTTGTGCCAGAGAGCACGGGTTTATTCCAAGTTACGGATACTATTCCACACATTTTAATGCTGCCACTTCCTGCATCTTATGAGAGGTTTTCAGCCAGCAGCCAGCAGGGTCCTTTTCCAACGGGTCCTTAATGATTTGCTGACAGAAACACAGAGATGACAGTTGCCACCAGGTTTGTTACTGTGCAGAAGTTGACAACACATCCTACCTGATCCTTGGCCAACACGGGTTAGAAAACTCAGCTGATGGTAAGATGTTCGTCAGAGATGAACAAAGCAAAACCATGTGAGTTTTGGCACCAAGGTATGGAATTAGTCCTCTTCCTTTTCTCCGAGTCTCACTGAGGGAATGACGGGGAGTTTTCCTCCTCTGCAGGAACTCTTATGGTTGATAACAATTCTGGTTCAAAAGCGAAGAAGTCCACCACTTGGCTCCACTTACTACAGCTGCAAGGAAACCACGATGTGCGGCAGAGAGAATGCAAGTCACACGCTCGCCTCACGGTCGCCACGTAGGATCCTTTTTTTTTCCTCTCTCTCTCTTTTTTACTTTTATTTTTATTTTGGAGTAAGGAAAATGTTCAAAAATTGATTCTGGTGATGAGTGCGCAGCTGTACGATGGTGCTGGGAACATCTGACTGCACGCTGTGGATGCCTGTAGGCTGTGCGTATTTATCTCGACTAAACTGTGTATTAAAAAAGGAAATGAACAATGGGGGAAGGAGGGAAGTGGGATGCTTTGGATGTTCTTTTTAATTTTAATTTTATTTTGGAGTAACGAAAATGCTCAACGTTTGATTGTGAAAGCACAACCACTGATGATGCTGTGAACACCTCCAGGCTGTGCATATTGAATGATTGCACCTTATGTGATTGTATCTCAACAAAATTGCATAAAAATACATTTATATATGGTCGGACAGAAAGACTACTGTCGCCAAGACCTCACCTTTAAGAAGTGCATGCCCTTGCTCTATTTGAATCTGTGCAACCAGGGTCCTTTTGTGACTGTGGAAAACTTTTCTGATCATTTCATTGATTTCCCCATTGTTAACATTTTTTTCCCCAAGGAATGTCGCCTTACTAATTAACGTCCGCTCCTATCTTTAGGTAGTTAATTTTGAAATTGCGCTACATTAACAGCGTGCTGCCTTCCTCACCGTCCCTAAGGCTTACCCAGAATTCTGACACCCGACGGCACCAGGGCTGGGGGGGGGGGCGCAGGGGGCGCCTTTGGGCTAAGCGACGTCAGTGACCCAGACCCGGGGGCGCAGGTTTCAGGGACCCGCCCTGGCCGGGCACCCAGATTTCCGGCGCCTTCTGTGTTTGCATCATCTGCGCCAAGGTTCACTGGCTGAAGTAGATGTGCGAGCGCCAACCCCGGTCCGGCCGGCTCTCCACGTGCAAACCGCCGAAGTCTTCGGATCAGCGCTACACTGTAGCAGGGTGTAAACCGGCGGCCGCCGGGGGGGGGGGCGCGGAGCCAGCTCTGGGGGGGTCTCCCCGGGCGCACCGATCGGTCTTTTTAAAGCACCGCGTGTCGAGTGCCCGAGTCTGCACGGGGTCCCGTACCCGTGGGCCGCGTCCGCAGCCCTCCCCTCCCGGGGGGTCCGTAATCCCGAGGGGCGTCTTGAATCACTGTAACACCGGAAAGACATTTTCAGAACGTCCCGGCTCTGCCTTACCCACTTAGCTCCCCCGGACCCTGCGAAGCCCTCGTCCCCGAAGGCAGCTCCCGGGGCTGGAGCGGCTGCCTCGCCCCGGGGCCGCGGGCGCCGCCTGCTGGGGGCGGGAGGATCTCGCCGCGGGTCACGGCTCCAGCCGGTTCCCCATCACCTTCCCTGCTTCCGCCTGACAAGTGTTGGCCTCCAGACCCTTTAACTGTTAGACTGTCTCAGAGAAAAGAAAAGCCGAGTTTGCTCTGCAGAGAAAAACAATTTAAAACCAAGAGATGCAGAGTTATCGCAGCCATCAACTGCTCTGCCCCAAAGGATGTCTTCAAGGGACAAGCCAATCTGTATTGTTGAAAAACAGCAAATTTCTTTAGGACGATCACAGTGGTTTGTGTGTTTGTGTGCGTACTCCCCCGGACTGGTGTCATTGTCCCTTTCCTTCCTTCCCTCCTTCCTTCCTTCCTTCCTTCCTTCCTTATTTCCTCCCTCCCTTCCTCCCTCCCCTCCATTCCTTTCTTCCTCTGTCCTTTTTCCCTTCCCTTCCTCTTTCTTTCCTCCCTCCCTCCCTTCCTTTCTTCCTCTGTCCTTTTTTCCTTCCCTTCCTCTTTCTCTCCTTCCTTTCTCCCTCCCTCCCTTTCTTTCCCTCCCTCCTTTCTTCCCTCTGTCCCTCCCTCCTCTTCCTCCTCCATCTGTTGGAAATTTTCCAAGCTTCAAAATCATGGTGGAGGACTGTGCTATTGGGGGAAAGACAAGTGGCCGAGCAACCAAGAGCTCTTCTGGGGCCTGGATGCTGGGGCCGGGTTACTCCGTTCCTGCTCCCTGGAGAAACAGGAAGGGGGAATCTGGGCCCTGAGCTTGGAGTTTCAAAACTCGGCCTCCAACTTGTCCTCAAGAGAAGCTGCTTCTTCGCGGCTCCCTGGCCTGCCGTCTGCTGAGGCCCTGGCTCCTCCTGTCGGTGTGGCCCTGCCCACCCTCACGGCCCTCAGCCTGTCTCCTTGCAGCCTCTCGGCCCCTGCCCTGCCCGGTGCTTCTGGACCCCAGCTTCCTGGGCCTGGCATCCCCCGGCCCCGCTCTTGGACCCTGGCCTGGCTCTGCTTGCCGGTGGACTCAGTAGCATGGCCCCTGGCTCCCTGCTGCACTGCGGAGTTTGCTTGGGTACCGCTGGCGACTGCCAAGCCTAATCCGGCCCACTTGCTCCAGCGCCCATCCTGGCTTTTCCTTGGGATGTCACAGCCGTGTTTCCACACTGATGGCTCCAAAGGGCTCTACTTGAAGGAATTTAAGAAACTGCTCTGTCTGCAATTGAGCTGCAAACGCAATGAACTAATTTCATAAGCTCTGATCTGATTCTCTATTAAGGAACTAGTTAGAATGATTTATTGCACATAATGACTGTTGGGATTACAGAGTAGTAAGGACTCAATGTCTTTTTCTTTTTTCTTTTTTTAATCATATTTTTAACTGCAGAATATAACATATATGCATAAAAGTGATAACTTTCCAAGTGCAAGTTAATAAGTAGTTAGAGAGCAAATTTCAAAGAATATTATGAGTTACAGTATCAGAATTTCAGTTATTTCCATATTCTGAAATATATACACAACAATGTGATAACTTTCAAATTACATTTTAACAAGTAGCCATAGAACAAATTTCAAAGGATGCTATGAGTTACACTTTCACCATTCAGTTCTTTCCTTCTAGCTATTCTAGTAGCGTAGCAACTAAGAAGAAGAAAATTATATAGAGATTCAGTATTCATAATTCTTTGTTAAATTCCATCTTGTCTGTTGCTACCCCTTCCTCTAGTTTAATCACTTTCCTGCTCTTCAGGGACGTCTAGGCAGTGACCACCCTATCACTGTCTTTATTTTGTGCTCACAGGGTGGTCTAGTTCTTTCTACTGTTCCTAAATGTGGGGAGAATGTGATTGTGTATCCACTCTTGACAGATTTGAGACATTCATATTTGAACATCACTACATTAGAATAAAATGTGCAGTCTCTTTTTCACCTAATATTTCTTTTTTAAAGTTATGAAAACAGTTTCAAATACTATCTGTTCTAGTTTGCTAATGCTGCTGGGATGCAAAACACCAGAAATGGATTGGCTTTTAGAAAAGGGAGTTCATTTGGTTACACAGTTGCAGTCTTAAGGCCATAAAGTGTCCAAGGTAACACATCAGCAATTGGGTACCGTCACTGGAGGATGGCCAGTGGTGTCCGGAAACCTCTGTTAGCTGGGAAGGCACGTGGCTGGCGTCTGCTCCAGAGTTCTGGTTTCAAAATGCCTTTCTCCCAGGACATTCCTCTCTAGGCTTCAGCTTCTCTCCAAAATGTCACTGTCAGTTGTTCTTGGGGCGTTTGTCCTCTCTTAGCTTCTCCAGAGCAAAAGCTCCTGTGCTTTCTTCAAAGTGTCCCTCTTGGCTGTAGCAAGCTTGCTCCTTCTGTCTGAGCTTATATAGTGCTCCAGTGAACTAAACAAGGCCCACACTGAATGGGTGGGGCCACACCTCCATGGAAATTATCCAAGGAAAGATCCTGCCCACAGTTCAGTGATCACATCTCCACAGAAACATCCAATCAAAAGTCTCCAACCCAATCAACACCAATACGTTTCCTGCCCACACAAGACTGCATCAAAGATAATGGTGTTTTGGGGGACACAATACATTCAAACCAGCACACTATCTATGGGGACTATTATGTCTTTAGAGGAAATTGTTCTGACTTTCTTGAATGTCTCCCATTTGGTCTTACATCCTGTCTTTCAAGGTGATATCTACTCCCGAACAAGTTATGTGTTTGGCAAGTGGTTATCCGTACATTTTTTTGCGTTTCTTTTGTGAAAGTGCAGAACTATCAGAGCCAAAGTCCATCCCACTTTGTCTTCTTTTATTATTATTATAAATAAGAACAACCACAACAAATAAACTAAAACTCTAAAATGTCACAATTCAACAGAGTGCTTTATATGAAGTATGCACATGAAGAATGCTGGAGACTTCCAAATTTCTCTTACGGTTGACACATTACAATCTTGTATATGGAAGCAAAGGCTGGGAGCATGAAGTGATATGTCTGAAGTGCCAGCTCTTGGGCACTTGGGTTGAATATTTAACCTTTCTAAGCTTCAGTTTTCTCAACTGTAAAACAGGGATAATAATAGGATTCATCTCATCGGATTGCTGTGAGAATTAAACGAGTTTTTGGTGTTTGGTATGGGACATGGTATACAGTAAGTGCTCAGTAAACATTACCTTAAATAACAGAAGCCAATTCAGTTCAGGTTCAGTTGTGTCTGAGATGCCCCCGTGTCTGCCTCCTGGCACACACAGGCTTGCGCAAGTCCCGCCCACCAAAGTTAGAGCATGTGGCTCTGAAATTAGGCCACAGAAGTCTGCCGCCTCCGTCCCAGGCTCTGCCTCTCTTTGATCACCTCTTCTGGGGAGACACTGGCTCCGATGGAGACATGTGCTCGGCAAGCAACTGAAGTATCTGACCGACGGCCAGGGAGGAACCGAAACTACCAACCACCACGTCCGTGCGCTTGCAGGTGGAGGCTCCAGCCCCAGCCAACAACTCAGCTGCCACCCCAGGTCCCTCCCAAGTCCCCAACTGTCAGAAACTGTGTGAGGGAAGAAATAGCTGTTGTGCTGCTGCATTTCATTACACAGCCAGAGACAACGCATGTACCGATGACTCATGTGTGAACACACCTATCCAGAGACAACGCGTGTACCGATGACTCATGTGTTAACACACCTATCCAGAGACAACGCGTGTACCGATGATTCATGTGTTAGCACACCTATCCAGAGACAACGAGTGTTCCGATGACTCATGTGTTAACACAGCTATCCAGAGACAACGCGTGTACTGATGACTCATGTGTGAACACACCTATATGTCCTACCAAGACCCTTCTGTTTTAAGTCTGGGTGATAGATTATTTCATCTATTCTAAGACATGGATTGGAGCAAATCTTCTGCAAGGTGATATGCCACGGTGTTCTTTTTCCTTTCTCAGTGGTGCATTTTATAACTGATGGAGTCTTAGATTGAAGGAACTATTATAGTTTCTTTAAATCACACCATAGTTACCTGATCAATCCTTTTTGCATTCTGAACCATATTTCCTAAACTGCTGAGATCTGTGGCTTTGGATTAAATGAATGAAAATCTAAAACAAGGATGCTTAAATGCACTTGCCCTGCAGAGGGATGTCAGCAATTATTGACCGACTGTGAAATCAGCTTACTGCCGTGCACTTTTCCTGCATGGAAGCCTCTCTAATCTGTGTCCTCTCCCCACCACCCATGCAGCTGTCAGCCGCGTCAGCAGTGGTGCCAGAGTAGGAGGGGAGGAAGGAGGAGGAAATGAATATAAATGAGGAGCTTTCAGAACTTCTCCATGGTAACAGGAGTGTGGTTTTTCAACAGGGGAAATGTGGGTCTCTAGAATTAGACCCTTTCATGTTTATTTAAAATTAACACAGATCATTAACGCTCTCCTAATGGATTTACTGGATCAACCAGAGAATCGTGGTATTAATTGTGGTGGTAAGAATAATAATCTAACAGAACTCTCATGAGCTCCCTGTTTATTACATAATTTTTACTTCTTTGCAAATGCTTCTAGATGCTTTCCCTTCTGTTTTCTGTGCCCTCACCCTAATACAGAACTTCAGCCACAGTCTTCTGGCTGCCTGTCCACCCCACACCCCATCTTCCTAAACCATCATCTGTCTGCTCCAGAGCTGCAGTAGATGCTGGGGTCACACAACCCTGTCCACACCCTAATCCCTGGAACCAGTGCACGTGTCAGGCTGCATGGCAAAGGGGAGTGAAGGTTGCAGGCAGAATTAAAGTTGCTCATAAACTGACCTTAAAATAGGAAGAATATCTTTGATTATCCAGGTGAGCCCAATGTCATCACATAACTCCTCAGAAGTAGAAAGAGTGAGACAGAAGGTCAGAGTGGTGCCGTAGCGGGAAGGACCTGACAGTTTTGTTGCTGGCTTTGAAGACGGAGGAAGGGGCCAGGAGCTATGGAATGTGCATGACCTCTAGACCCTGAAAAAGGCAAGGCAAGGGCTTCTCCCTTAGGGCCTGCAGAAGGAACGCAGTCCTGCCGCCATCCTGGTGTTTGCCCAGTAAGATCTACGTGGGACTCCTAAGCTACAGAACTGGAAGAGAACACATTTGTGGTTCAAGCCACTACATTTGTGATAATTTGTTTCCATCTTAATCCTGGTCGCATGTAGGTCGGGCAGCACCCTACCTTTCTCTCCCTTACCCAAAGCCTAGCTACCTTCACACCGAATTGTGTCTTTTTTTTTTTTTTTCTTTTTGAGTCTTGCTTTCCAGTCAGAGTTAACATTTCTGGAGGATGTATTCATTTTGTATCCCCAAATACAAGTGAACACAATGCTGGCACATGGAAGGTATTTAGTGAGTGCCTGATGAGTAGCTGAAAAGAAAAAACAATAACAACCACCACAAAACAGTAGGTAACTTTTCTAGTGGCAAAGTTGTAACATGTTTTGTAATTTGCATGGTGTGTAATGATTTTTTTTTGTTCTTTGCAAATATCCAACTGGGTGTGGTTCAGTTAGGACTAAGGATGAAATGCTCCCAAATATGTGTTCCCCTAAGAACTGGATAGTTTATCTAAGTTGTATTTGTGTGAATAAAGCTAGAATATGTACATTAAAGAATAAGGGCTCTTTTCCAATCCCAACCCTTTTTGTTCTCTCTGTGAAAATTACCTTCCCTTTTTTCTTTTTTTTTTTTCCTTCAAATTCTTGCTTACAATAAATTGCTTATACACTGAATTAAAAAAAAGACAAAGGGCTCATTTGGTAAGGAGACTATTTCATCTAGCCCAATAATTTTCAACTTTCTCACTTATATAATGTTAAAGGCATTGTGAAGAATATGCACTCCTTCACCCATTTTATGTTGTCCTCTAGCATTTTCTTTGTAAGTTTAAATAGTTGCAAAATTTTTAATTGCCAGTGTATTGTAAATATCAACACATTTAAATTACGCTGTTACATCTGTCTTTTAAATGTATCCAAAGAAATATAAATGCCATAGTGACCTGATGCCCAGCACCATACATTTAAAACCAAACCAGAACAAGCTCTTTTTCAAAAATAAAAAAATCTTACATTGTTTTCTTTTCATCTTGAATAGTATTTCCATTATATATGCTTGTACTTAGAAGTCTTTTACTGATCTCTGCAATAAAAAGATGGATATAAATAAAAGTGAAAACTTTAGAAACTCCTGTACCGTAAAGTTTTGAATGTTGAATTACTTCCTTCTGGGTTAATCCAGAATGAAGTTGATGAGAAGTGATTTCCATCCTTAGGGAGAATACCTCTTCTGGGGGAGAAAGAGTTACGTGCAGAAAACCTTAAGATGACTGTTAAGCTGTATACACAGACTTGAGAGGCACAAGATTTCGGGACAAGGCCAGACGTCTGGAGTGGGGCCACCTGGTCACCACGCTAGATTTGCAAGCCCACGTCGGGATAAGTTGATAAACTTTTGTATGTGTGTGTGTGTGAGAAATATCCAAGTTCAGTTAATTGTGGCTCAGTTTAAGTTGGGTTTAAGACCCTGTCTTAAATTGGGGATTCAACTGGGGATTAATTTAAATTAAACTGGGGATTAAATTGGGGATTCAATTTAATAGGGCATTAAATTAGGCTTAAGACCCTGTCATAAACAGGGGATTCAACAGTGAGTAAGGAATTTCACCTACTCTTAAGGAACATTTTTTTTTTCCTCTAGTGGCAGTGGTGATAGGAATACTTCCAGAAAGATCTCATCATTAATCGGGAAAAATCTGAAATAATGATGGGACTAGCAAACAGAACAAGGGGACAATATTAAAAAAAAAAAATAAACAGGTAGTAATTTTTTTCTTCTGCTTCATTAAATGGTGTTGAAATGTATTTTTTTCTCTTTTGAAATTCTGACCAAGTTTACACATAAAAATAACGACTACGGCCTGACCTACAAACTAAATTATTTTAATGACTCTGGATTGCCAGGGAATGGGTAATGATTAACAATGCCCAGAGTCAGGTTATTTGTCACCATCCACCTTTTGCTTGCATAACCCAAGGTTTAAATGGAACACCCAGGGGAGAAACCGTGCTTGAAGACAGCGACCAAACAGAGGGAACTAAGAACAAATATTCAGAAGGTATTAAAGAGTGAGGCTGCACCTGTTGGGGACTGAGTCATGCTCCCATGGGGGCATATTCAAGTTCTAGGTCCCAGTCCCATGGGTGTGAGTCCATTTGCATTTGGGACCTTTGGAGAT